>JAODUO010001347.1:100000-115144 GCA_025642075.2 Ridgeia piscesae | reverse complement strand
TTTTTATAATTTTAAAATATATATATATATATATATATATATATATATATATATATATATATATATATATATATATATATATATATATTTTGTATATATTTTATATATATATATATATATATATATATATATATATATATAAAAGGAAGCAAATATAAATAGTACAAATAATTAATGCTTTACACATGTATGTGTTTATATTTGTTTTTTCCCGGGTTTTTATAATTTTTATTCCCAAAATTATATCTGAAATAATTACATTACTACTAATAATATTATTATAGCATTGTAAGCGCTGATTTATATTTGTAGTTATTATATATTTTATTTGGCATTGATGCTTTTTCATTAACTCAACGCTTGTCATCTCTGCAGAGATCGACGTATGTGACGGCAATCTATGTATGAAGGGGGCCCCTGGAAAAAGCCCAACTTCCTTTTCGGGGTTTTTTTTGGCACATAGAAATCGAATTAACCCACCCTCGTTGGTCTACGGCCCGGTTTGTTTTCTCATTTTTTTGGTCCCCAAAATTTTAACTTTTCCTTAATTAACCCTTAAACCTTATAATACGAATATATTTTTAAAACCTTTTTTTAACTTAAATTTTGGCCTTTAAAAATATTTTTTAAAATGCGTGTAACCGTTAAAGTAAATATGATTTCCCATCAATTGGTGACTTCAATGAACACGACCTTATGGTGTTGACGTTAATCACATTTGCATGCTGTGAGAGGGCATGTCATCTTGATATAACATCGAGTATCTTAGCAACATTTCACTATTTGGGGTCGGTGCTACTTCGGGTTCGTAATACTATACGCTTAGCCCATGCTTCGTTCGTGATACCTGGGATTATCTTTCGGCAGCGGCTGGATATTAAATGTCAGACTAGAAACGTTGTTGATCACATCAGAGAACGGCAAATACCATTTGTTGTAGTTTGCTGAAACCAAGAAATTGACTAAGACTAATCAGTTATTTTTTGGTTTGGCCCCGGGGTTTTTTTTGGATACGAAGGGGGTTTCCAGAAACCCAAAAAGGAAAATAATATTAACCGTAAAATTCGCTTCCACCCATTCCCCTTTTCCCCCGTCCCGCAAAAACCGGCCAACAAAAAGAAGCCCATGCGTTTGCCCTTTGTCGTTTCCAAACCCCTTCCCCCCAGTGTTTTTCGTCGTTTGTTTCCGCAATCGTTTTCGATTTTTTCAAATAAAAATTCCAAAGCTTTTTTCTTTTATGGGATTCCCTTTAAAATTTTCCCCCGATTCGTAGTTTTCCCGTAAATTTTTTTGAGCATTTTCACCATGTCCCCGGGAATTTCCCGGCTTCTGAAAACCGGTAGAAATTTTTCGCAATGCCTTTTGAACAGGGGGATTTTGGCTCTTTCTTATCTTCGAGCCCTTTTGCCGAAAATCAAACCCCTTTTGATTTTTTTTCCGAGTTTCCCGAATATCCACCCGGAACACGGGCCGAAGGGGGGTGTTTTTTCCCCGTCTCGAACTTTTTATCCATCCAGGGGGGTTTTATGATCTGATTTTTGGGGAGCCCCTTTTGGTTTTTGGGGATATCCTCATTTCCCAAACTTTTGGGGGGCAATACGGTTAAATCACGAAAATCACCCACCGCACTTACGCTCCTATTACACCATGAACACCCGGCACGTAACATTCAATCGAGGAAAACATTGACAACGGCTATCTCTGTCACACGAAGTAGTTGTCAGCTTAGATATAATACAGTCTATGTAATTGTCCAAAATGTGAATGTGAATATAATTATACAGATCTGAACATTATTAATCGTTGTAGACATCGACGAATGTGCGAAAATTTAAAAACCCGGTGTTTTAAGGGGCTTTAAATGACTGCGAAACTGGTAGGTTTGAGTAGAATGTATTATCTAGTCTGGGACGATTGTCACAGTTGCCCAGTTCAAACAAAATGGAAAAAAAAAACCCAAAACCGTTTCTAGAACAATCATCAGTGTCACTGTGATAATATACCCATGATAGCTATCCACAGTTGAACAGAATCCGTTGTTGTTTGAATATATCAGAACAAAATTGCCGTATCGGCGAGAATGTCTGTCCCGTCTCCAACAGTTTATCCACCCATTGTGGTGGGGTTTGCTATCTATCTGATCTTTCGCAGCGCCTTTGTTTATTGGTGTATATCCTATATCTTCCAAACATTTGGGGAATGCAAAATCTACGCCTTTTCTTTGTATGTCAACGTGTTGATGTGACAGATGGAGTATGTCATCCGCTAAAAAAAACAAAAGTCTTCTAATGTTTTTCTGTTTCCCAATAATTCCCCAAAGCAAAGTTTTTGGAAATTAAGGGAATTTAACCGGGATGGTTAAAAAAAATATAAAAGTTTCAAAATTTAAACCAATGTTCCTTAAAAAGTAAAGCCCCCAATTGTTTTTAAAAAATAAAGCAAAAGCGAAAAGATGTAGAACACCAAATTGGAAATACGGGAACCGAAGCTTTCTGGTGGGTTTTTTATTGTCAAAAGAAAAAAACGTCCAATGCATTTTTCATAAAGACATTTTCCCAACACAGGTTTTCCTTTAAGGTTGGTACCTTTAACATCGGTAATTATTTTCCCAAATACCCTTGGTTGTATTAAACATATCCTTAAAATTTGTTGCAGTTCTGTAAATTAAACCTTAAACAAAAAATGTAATTTTTGATTTTTTTTTTCCTTCCATTTTAAAAGTCGTTATTTCCTTCAACACTGTGTAGGTTTGTTGAAAGGGTTCAGTACGATTCAAATTTTGTTTTCCCCTACTGTAATCATTATTTTTTTGGGTTTTCGAATTGCTTGGATTGCCCTTTATGCGAAATAAACCTTCAGAATGGAGGGGAAAAGGGTACTTACCCTGTAAAGCTTTTAGGGAAACTGCGAACAAGTTTAATAATATCATTAAGTTAACGTTGGTTTCCAAACAATGAAGGGATACGTTTAAAAAATTTATTACACAAAACCCGGAACATAAGGTGCGCGGTTACTGAAACTGCCCCGATTTTGCCAAAAACCCACTTTTCCAGTTCGCCCGCCTTTAATTTTCCATGGGTTAATATATCTTTAACTTTGTTTTTCTCTTTTAGGACAAGTTCCGTTAAATACCAACACACAAAAACAAAAAAAATATACACTTAAAATAAATATTTAAAAAACCAAAAAACAAAATCACAAAAAAAACCCCAACCAACAAAACACACAACTTAACACAACCACAAACCCACACCACACTCAAAACCAAACAAAAACACACACAATATATATATATAATATATATAATATATATATATATATATATATATATATATATATATTTTAAAAAATAATATTTTTTTTTAAACAAAAGCAAATTTTTCCCGCTGGGTTTTTGACAGGGTTTTAAATTTTCCCAGGGGGAGAAACAGGTACTTATATTTCCCTTCGGTTTAAATTTTAAAAAGGGAAACACATTTTTTACTTTCTTGGCGGCCAAAAAATGTACCAAATTAAATTTTTTCAAAGGGCAAAATTTCCTTTTTTATGTAAAAAGGGCCCAAAAGTTTTGTTTTTATGTCTTTTTTGTAGTATCGGTGTCTTTTGATTGTCATCTAAACGCCTATGTCAACCACTTTTTAATTGCCGGCAATCAAAGTGTAATGTTTATGTATTCCAAGAAAAGGTAACTTAAATTACCTATTTTGAACGTTGTTTTGATTACCTCTCTCTGGATAGCTGTCGAGAGAGTATCTTCGAAAGCAAACCATGCAGGCAATACGCCACTATTAAGAGCATTCCTTCATGTCTAGGCCATCAGTTTAAACGTTCCAGCGAAACAAGGAACCACCATGCTTGGAAGACGAACAGTGTATTGCAATTGTTACGACTAGCACCTGTAAATCAGCAGTAGCAACGACGTACTGATTTTGTACCGCTATCTGAAACATTTTTAAAGTAACAGTTAATGTTGCCGGTTTGTTGCGAACGCAGGGTAGGCACAATTGATCTGTGGTGAAGTTGTTTGTAAGGGGTAGGCACATTTAATGCCGCAGTGAACGCTGTGCAGTGAACGCGTGATAGGAAGAGTTAATGCCGCAGTAAACGTTGCTATAAGTTGAGTGTTCGTTATTGGCTACACCAGTCGTCGTTAGATGTGGAATGTGTTTGTTTGCAGACATTGACGAATGTGAGAGCAATCCGTGCGAGAACGGAGCCACGTGTAACGATGGTGAGAATTCCTACAGTTGCACGTGCGTGGCGGGCTACACGGGCTACAACTGCGACTCGGGTAAGTTTAAAAAAACCAAACAAGACAAGACACCCCCCAATCCCCAAAACGAGGGAAATTAACCGGGGGGTGTAGTAAAACTTCGTGGGGGAAAGGGGGCCAACATTTAAAGGGAAAAGCAAACCCAAATTGGCAGGGCAATACGAATTTATTTTAACCGGGGTTTTCCCCTTTTTTGGCCCAGGCCGTTTAGTTTAAAAAACGTTCCCCAGGGGGAAAAAAGGGGAAACCCCCCCACGGTTGCTTGGGGAAGAAAAACCCCAGAATACTTTGCAAATTGCCCCAACCCGGGACAAAATTCCCCGGGGGGTTCCACACGAATTTGTTGTCATTGTAGATAAAAGGGCTATGTCTTTGCCAAAATGTGAATGTGAATAAAATTTATACAAATCTGAACTTATTAATCGTTGTAGACATCGACGAATGTGCGAGTAATCCGTGTCAGAATGGAGCCACGTGCAACAACGAACTCAATTCCTACAGCTGCACGTGTGTGTCTGGTTACACAGGCAACGACTGCGAAACTGGTAGGGTTTGAATATAATATGTGATCTATTCTGAGGACGATTGTCACAGTTTCCCCCTTCAAACAACATGGAAATATAAAACCAAATCCGTTTCTATAAAAATCAACATTTAATCCCCGTTTTTGTTTTTGGGGAATATATCAGAACAAAACTGCCGTATCGGCGAGAAAGTCTGTCCCGGTTCCAACAGTTTATCTACACATTGTGATTGGGTTTGCTATGTATCTGATCTTTCGCAGCGCCTTTGTTTGTTAGTGTTTACCCTCTATTTAGCAAACATTTGGGGAATACAAAATTTACGCCTTTTCTTTGTATGTGAACGTGTTGATGTCTCAGATGGAGTATGTCATCCGCTAAAGCACGTCGTCTAATATTTTTCTGTTTCCAAATACCCTCCACAGAGCAGCTTCATTACGATCTTAACCTTTGGAGGAATTCCGTACCGCCGGAGGATGCACCGGAGATAATATGTCAGAACGTAGAGAATTTTTTAAAAAAATCGAGAATTTGACACTCTTCCATTATGTATTTTCCCTTGTAAACAATGTATGGTACCCACGCCCTCCACCAAAACCCTGCCTTTTTCCCAAACTTTGGAATCATTGTGAAATCCCTTTTTCATTTAGCAAATTTGCAAAATTTGACAATTAAAGGTATTTAGCAATGATTGGCCAACTGATGCGAAAATGTGCAGGGTTTAGCTGGCAGGTCGCATGGGTACCATACATTGTTTACAGGAAGATACATAATGGAAGAGTGTCAACTTCATCGATTTTTTTTAAAGTATCTCTACGTTGCTGACATATTATCTCCGGTGCATCCTCCGGCGGTACGGAATTCCTCCAAAGGTTAAGATCGTAATGAAGCTGCTCTGTGGAGGGTATTTGGAAACAGAAAAATATTAGACGACGTGCTTTAGCGGATGACATACTCCATCTGAGACATCAACACGTTCACATACAAAGAAAAGGCGTAAATTTTGTATTCCCCAAATGTTTGCTAAATAGAGGGTAAACACTAACAAACAAAGGCGCTGCGAAAGATCAGATACATAGCAAACCCAATCACAATGTGTAGATAAACTGTTGGAACCGGGACAGACTTTCTCGCCGATACGGCAGTTTTGTTCTGATATATTCAACAACAACGGATTATGTTCAAATGTGAATTGCTATCATGGGCATGTTTTCATAGTGAGACTGTTGATTTTTATAGAAACGGATTTGGTTTTATATTTCCATGTTGTTTGAAGGGGGAAACTGTGACAATCGTCCTCAGAATAGATCACATATTATATTCAAACCCTACCAGTTTCGCAGTCGTTGCCTGTGTAACCAGACACACACGTGCAGCTGTAGGAATTGAGTTCGTTGTTGCACGTGGCTCCATTCTGACACGGATTACTCGCACATTCGTCGATGTCTACAACGATTAATAATGTTCAGATCTGTATAATTATATTCACATTCACATTTTGGACAATGCCATAGACTGTATTATATCTACAGCTGACAACTACTTCGTGTGACAGAGATAGCCGTTGTCAATGTTTTCCTCGATTGAATGTTACGTGCCGGGTGTTCATGATGTAATAGGAGTCGTAAGTGCGGTGGGTGATTTTCGTGATTTAACCGTATTGCGTGCGCGATTGTTTCTCATAGCCGCGACTGACAGCGAGAGCAGTGGGGGATGGGCAACATCAGCTAACATTGTTCAACGCACTGGCGAATATACGAAGCATATATTGTAGTATACCTGCCAACCATAGATAAAGCGAATGGATCCAAATCACGCGGAATACCGCATCGAATTCCAAGTACACACATTCGCTAGCTGTGTTCCGTGCCTAATTTGGGCGCATTACACAGCGTTTATCGCGGCATTAACAGTGCCTCCCATGGCTTCACTACACAGCGTTTACCACGGCATTAACACGCCTACCATGATTTCACTACACTGCCTTCACTGCTGCATTAACTGTGACTACCATGCGTTCACTACATAGCGGTCATCGTGGCATTGGGTGTCTTGTCTTGTTTGTTTTTTGAAACTTACCCGAGTCGCAGTTGTAGCCCGTGTAGCCCGCCACGCACGTGCAACTGTAGGAATTCTCACCATCGTTACACGTGGCTCCGTTCTCGCACGGATTGCTCTCACATTCGTCAATGTCTGCAAACAAACACATTCCACATCTAACGACGACTGGTGTAGCCAATAACGAACACTCAACTTATAGCAACGTTTACTGCGGCATTAACTCTTCCTATCACGCGTTCACTGCACAGCGTTCACTGCGGCATTAAATGTGCCTACCCACGTTCATCTTATATCAACGTTCACCACAGCATCAATTGTGCCTACCATGCGTTCGCAACAAAGCGTTCATGGCAACATTAACTGTTACTATAACAGTGTTTCAGATAGCGGTACAAAATCAGTACGTCGTTGCTACTGCTGATTTACAGGTGCTAGTCGTAACAATTGCAATACACTGTTCGTCTTCCAAGCATGGTGGTTCCTTGTTTCGCTGGAACGTTTAAACTGATGGCCTAGACATGAAGGAATGCTCTTAATAGTGGCGTATTGCCTGCATGGTTTGCTTTCGAAGATACTCTCTCGACAGCTATCCAGAGAGAGGTAATCAAAACAACGTTCAAAATAGGTAATTTAAGTTACCTTTTCTTGGAATACATAAACATTACACTTTGATTGCCGGCAATTAAAAAGTGGTTGACATAGACGTTTAGATGACAATCAAAAGACACGCGATACTACAGAAGTACATAGACATCTTGCCTCTACATGACGATTTGCTGATTTATCGGTACATTTGCATCAAAGGAGCACAGATGGACGAATATTTCGGAGACATTCACAAGTTCATAATGACATACACAAAAGGAATAACTCTGTGTGACCCGATTGTTACGATATGAGGAAATATAATTCGGCTACATTTTTAATGGCCGCCAATTCTGAATGTAGAGAAATAAGAAATGTCTCCAGTTAAAGTTTAAACCGACGAACTATAATGTACGCAATGATTTCTCCGCTGGAATAAGTTAAACCGTGTCAATATATTTCCCAAGGGGGTAAACAGTTTAGCTAATAATTAAAAAAATATTATTTTAATATATATATAATATATATATATATATATATATATATATATATATATATATATATATGTGTGTGTGTGTGTGTGTGTGTGTGTGTGTGTGTGTGTGTGTGTGTGTGTTTTTGTGTGTGTGTGTGTGTGTGTGTGTGTGTGTGTGTGTGTGTGTGTGTGTGTGTGTGTGTGTGTGTGTGTGTGTGTGTGTGTGTGTGTGTGTGTGTGTGTGTGTGTGTGTGTGTGTGTGTGTGTGTGTGTGTGTGTGTGTGTGTGTGTGATTTAATAGCGGAACTTGTCGCGGCTAAAACGAGAAATAACGCATATGTTATACGATATATCATTCAACCGCGATGAAAATATTAAAGGCGGTGGCGAACTGGAGAAATGTAGCGGGCGCTTATTATCCGCGAAACGTCTGAGTGACGGCGAATGTTTCAGTCACCTGCGGACTGCAACCTATATATGTTTCTCTGGGTTTATTGTGAAATATACGATGTATTTTACCAGACGTATCCCGTTCCATATGTTGTGGAAACGGCCACATGCGCTAACATTACATGTCACGTGATATTCAAACTTACCTGTCTCGCAGTTGTGTCCGGTGAATCCAGCCTCGCACTTACAGGAGTAATTGCCGATACCCCTCTCACACGTAGCTCCATTCTGACAAGGATCACTTTCGCAGTAATTGGGCACTGCAAGCAAATTCGAAAACACAAATAATAAATGGAATGGTATCGATGTAGCGGAACAGACAGACATTTGACAATCGTACTTCGAGACCATTCTCAACAAAAAAAGCACTAAACAACCGAGCGGACATATCGGTAAGGGAAAAGTGAACGCTGATAAACTCTAAGTAACTACCTGTTGAAGAAGTGAGGAAATATCAACGAAGTCAACGTAAATTGCACACTGTTTTCTGTTTATTACAGGTTTTCATTGTTACATTTCACATTTCGACACTGCAACAAATGTCAGTGTTTATGTAGATGTATATGTGTATGAATATACATACATACTATAGACGTATGTGTGTACATAAATAAATTATACTTCGTAAACTTCTGAAGTTAAAAGGTATCCAAAGCCTTAAGGGAAATCACCTGGTGCTGAAGGTGTCAATGCTATATATAGATAGTATAAATGCAAGGAGTTCGGAAGAACGGACTGGTCTTCTTTTGACGAAAGCAAACAAACCTTAGCATATGCAGAAACATGAGCGTGATCACTCTCATGTCCGTCATTAGCAAATGTTGCAGTAATATGACACGTACAGGTATTTCAGCAATAATTGGCCTATTGATGCGAAAATTAACATGGTTTAGCTGACACGTCGGTAGGGTATTATACATTGTTTACAGGAAGATACATCATGGAAGAGTGTCAACTAAATGGATTTTGAAAAAGTCTCTTTACGTTACTGACATATTATCTCCGGTGCATCCTCCGGCGGTTAGGAATTCCCCGCAAGGTTAGGATCGTAATCCATCTGCTGTGTGGAGGGTATTGGGAAACAGAAAAACATTAGAAGACTTTTGTTTTTTTTAGCGGATGACATACTCCATCTGTCACATCAACACGTTGACATACAAAGAAAAGGCGTAGATTTTGCATTCCCCAAATGTTTGGAAGATATAGGATATACACCAATAAACAAAGGCGCTGCGAAAGATCAGATAGATAGCAAACCCCACCACAATGGGTGGATAAACTGTTGGAGACGGGACAGACATTCTCGCCGATACGGCAATTTTGTTCTGATATATTCAAACAATAACGGATTCTGTTCAACTGTGGATTGCTATCATGGGTATATTATCACAGTGACACTGATGATTGTTCTAGAAACGGATTTGGTTTTATATTTCCATTTTGTTTGAACTGGGCAACTGTGACAATCGTCCCAGACTAGATAATACATTCTACTCAAATCTACCAGTTTCGCAGTCGTAGCCTGTGTAACCAGTCACACACGTGCAGCTGTAGGAATTGAGTTCGTTGTAGCACGTGGCTCCATTCTGACACGGATTATTCGCACATTCGTCGATGTCTACAACGATTAATAATGTTCAGATCTGTATAATTATATTCACATTCACATTTTGGACAATTACATAGACTGTATTATATCTATAGCTGACAACTACTTCGTGTGACAGAGATAGCCGTTGTCAATGTTTTCCTCGATTGAATGTTACGTGCCGGGTGTTCATGGTGTAATAGGAGACGTAAGTGCGGTGGGTGATTTTCGTGATTTAACCGTATTGCCCCCCAAATGTTTGGGAAATAGAGGATATACACCAACAAACAAAGGCGCTGCGAAAGATCAGATACATAGCACACCACATCACAATGGATGGATAAACTGTTCGAGACGGGACCAAATACACCTCCCGTACGGCCTGTGTGAGATCAGATGGATATTCGGAATCTCAGGTAAAGAAAAATATCAACAAGGCAGTATAGACGTTTTCGGCTTTAAAGGACGTCTAGAAGATAAGATCAACTGTATTGCCAAACATCCGCCTGTTCAAGAGTAACATTGCGAATGTGCTACCATGTGTTGCAGAAGCACGGAAATTCACCAGAGACATGGTGAAAATGTGTTTACTCAAAAATACGAATCTTACGAGAAGACTACGAATAAACAGGGGTAACATATTGTCAATGGGACTCCACATAAAAGAAAAGGGTAGCTTTGGAATTTGGTATTTGAAGAAATCAGAAGACGATTGCGGAAGCAAGCGACGAAAGCACTGGGGAGAAGCTGGGACCTACTTAGGAAACTGACAATGGACAAGCAGCATGGGCGTTCTTTGTGTTGGCCGTATGCTTTATGCAGCACGAAGAGGATGGAGTAAGTAAGACAATGACGATCACGAGATATGCAGCCATACCTGTTTCACAAAGGACACCTTCATATCCATCAGCGCACGTGCAGTTGTAGCCGTTGACTCCATCGTTACACGTGGCTCCGTTCGTACACGGGTTAGTCTCACACTCATCGATATCTGCAAAAAGAAGTAATACCACGTGCAGCCTGTTGTGAATATATGCTTTGTTAGCAAATATTGTATATCACTAACTGATTAGTCTTAGTCAATTTCTTGGTTTCAGCAAACTACAACAAATGGTATTTGCCGTTCTCTGATGTGATCAACAACGTTTCTAGTCTGACATTTAATATCCAGCCGCTGCCGAAAGATAATCCCAGGTATCACGAACGAAGCATGGGCTAAGCGTATAGTATTACGAACCCGAAGTAGCACCGACCCCAAATAGTGAAATGTTGCTAAGATACTCGATGTTATATCAAGATGACATGCCCTCTCACAGCATGCAAATGTGATTAACGTCAACACCATAAGGTCGTGTTCATTGAAGTCACCAATTGATGGGAAATCATATTTACTTTAACGGTTACACGCATGTTAAATACACTATTTTTAATGCGCCATTAACCGATTAAAACAAGTGTTTTAATACATATATTCGTATTATGAAGTTAATCCTCTGGATTAATCCAAGAATGATGGAATATGACGGTATCGAACAGTGAGATTATGTAACACTCTATTCGCGTCGCTGTCACGCAGCCAAGCGAGGGCTGGTTAACTGAGACCAGGTCGTACTTGTCTCGCACGTGTCGCCTGTGAACCCTGCCACGCATATGCACGTGTACGAGTGGTCTTCCTCTTCACAGGTCGCTCCGTTCATACATAGATTGCCGTCACATACGTCGATCTCTGCAGAGATGACAAGCGTTGAGTTAATGAAAAAGCATCAATGCCAAATAAAATATATAATAACTACAAATATAAATCAGCGCTTACAATGCTATAATAATATTATTAGTAGTAATGTAACGCTTCCATGTGTCTATTGCATATGAGATGCCTATGGTAATAACCATACTGATACCACAACGAGAAACACAACTAAACGTATAAACACATACATGTGTATGCATTAATTATTTGTACTATTTATATTTAGCTGCATTATATATATATATATATATATATATATATATATATATATATATACATATATATACATATATATATATATATATATATATATATATATATATATATATATATATATATATATATATATATATATATATATATATATTATAATGCAGTAAAATAAATAGTACAATTAATTAAAATACTTCTGGTCCTTTTTCAACTTTAAAACTATGACTTACAATGGTATTTTTCTGAATTTTAAACGGTGACTGTATTGTGTTGTTGCATAATACATTCTTTCGTAATAATACATATTGATTGTGATAATTAGCTACACCCGTAGCACTTAATCATGTGAAGCGTTTCCAATACATATGAATACTAAAACATCGAACATTGAATACACGACAACATACCTCCGTTGCAAACAATATAGAAACGTATGTAAACTGTATCACATTCACATTTTACAAGTGACAACGGAATTTACTCGTGTACGCAGCAGCGCTGTATGAAACAAGCCTAAATAGCTGCCGTTCTATAATTGTGATAAGTCTTCCCACACAAGCCCACCTGTTTCACACCTGTCGCCCGTGTACCCATGTACACAGCTGCAGGTGTAGGCGTCTGTTCCGTCGATACATGTGGCTCCGTTCATGCACGGATCATTCTCGCATTCGTTGATATCTAAAATAATAACAAGAACTATTAATATCAGAAAGGGTGAACGTACTGATGCACAACCAGAAACGAGACGAGTATCATATATTAAATTACCCATTATAAGCATACAAGTGTTGAACACGGAAAAGATGTCGGACGTACGTACGTACGTACGTACGTACGTACGTACGTACGTACGGACGGACGGACGGACGGACGGACGGACGGACGGACGGACGGACGGACGGACGGACGGACGGACGGACGGACGGACGGACGGACGGGACGGGGGCGGGCGGGCGGGCGGGCGGGCGGGCGGGCGGGCGGGCGGGCGGGCGGGCGGGCGGGCGGGCGGACGGCGGGGCGGCGCGGGGCGGCGGCGGGCGGGCGGGCGGGCGGCGGGCGGACGGCGGGCGGGCGGGCGGGCGGTCGGGCGGGCGGGCGGGCGGACGGACGGACGGACGGACGGACGGACGGACGGACGGACGGACGGACGGACGGACGGACGGACGGACGGACGGACGGACGGACGGACGGACGGACGGACGGACGGACGGACGGACGGGCGGACGGACGGACGGACGGACGGACGGGCGGCGGGGGCGGGGGCGGCGGCGGGCGGGGGCGGACGGACGGACGGACGGACGGACGGACGGACGGACGGACGGACGGACGGACGGACGGACGGACGGACGGACGGACGGACGGACGGACGGACGGACGGACGGACGGACGGACGGACGGACGGACGGACGGACGGACGGACGCGACGGCGGACGGACGGCGGACGGACGGAGCGGGCGGACGAGAGGGGAGGCGGGCGGCGGGCGGGCGGGCGGGCGGCGGCGGGCGGCGGCCGGGCGGGCGGGCGGGCGGGCGGGCGGCGGGCGGACGGACGGACGGACGGACGGACGGACGGACGGACGGACGGACGGACGGACGGACGGACGGACGGACGGACGGACGGACGGGCGGGCGGGCGGGCGGGCGGGCGGGCGGGCGGCGGACGGACGGACGGACGGACGGAGGACGGACGGACGGACGGACGGACGGACGGACGGACGGACGGACGGACGGACGGACGGACGGACGGACGGACGGACGGACGGACGGACGGACGGACGGACGGACGGACGGACGGACGGACGGACGGACGGACGGACGGACGGACGGACGGACGGACGGACGGACGGACGGACGGACGACGGACGGACGGACGGACGGACGGACGGACGGACGGACGGACGGACGGACGGACGGACGGACGGACGGACGGACGGACGGACGGACGGACGGACGGACGGACGGACGGACGGACGGACGGACGGACGGACGGACGGACGGACGGACGGACTGAGACGGACGGACGGACGGACGGACGGACGGACGGACGGACGGACGGACGGACGGACAGACATACATACATACATACAGACATGCATACGTACGTACGTACGTACGTACGTACGTACGTACGTACGTGCACGCATGCATACAGGCAGGCAAGCAGGCAGGCAGGCAGGCAGGCACACGGGCACACGGGCACACGGGCACACGGGCACACGGGCACACGGGCACACGGGCACACGGGCACACGGGCACACGGGCACACGGGCACACGGGCACACGGGCACACGGGCACACGGGCACACGGGCACACGGACACACGGACACACGGGCACACAGACAGACGCACGATTGTTTTATTATTTGCAAGAGGGCGAATGAAAACACGAATATTAACATACTTTCTTTGTGATGGGCAAAGTAGATATCAACTGGTATTCACAACGAAACTGTACATAAATCAAACAGCTGCAATCGCCACCAAGAACAATCACGACTACCCTGATAGCATCGCCGTAGTAATTACATCCCAATAGTAATTAACATTATAGCAATGCTATGGCGATAGGAAAACGATTTCTAGTTGTAACCACTAATACAAATTTATAGCACATAATACACACCTGTTTCGCACACTTCACCGGTGTAGCCAGGCATACACGTGCAGGTGTACCCGTCTTCCGTGTCGTTGCACAGAGCTCCGTTCATGCACGGGCCACTCTCGCAGCCGAAGCCCCCGGATCCGGAGCCATCGTCTATGACTTCTGGTTTATTATCAATAAAACAAAACATACGTAAACATACTAAACAACAATTATATTTCACTGACAGTCGCCTTTTGTTAAATGCCATGTGCTTAGGTAATTATAGCATTTATTGTGGCGTAGAATTACAGCATCGGCCTCTGAAATGAAATACTCAGAGAGTTATTCGTATTGCTGCTGTTTCGACCATAGAACACATTAATTCACTCCGTGTTGCTGCCTAGTGCGAATGCCTGGCTTATTTGGTATGTTATGCATGCAATAATAGCAGCTGAAAGCTTTCCAAATAAATCGATAGGGTGTTGCGTTTATCAATACTCTCAACGAGATCAGCTCTGAGTAGTTCAATGGACCGGATACCGTAGAAAACACGAGTAAGTGAGAAGAATTAAAAGGCATAACATTTAAAACAAAGCTATATAAAACACAACTGGTTATGCCAAACACTTAATATATATTAACC
>JAODUO010001347.1:92500-95000 GCA_025642075.2 Ridgeia piscesae | reverse complement strand
ACAGGTGCATTGCTGGACACAGTGACATTGATGACAATATACTGTGCAGTGCGTTAGAATGTGGGTTTGGCTCTGGACCGGGTTAAAAGGTATATACCCAACCGCAGACAGTGTGTGAGCTACAACAACAGCAATTCATAAGTAACGGAAATGAAGAGTGGAGTCCCGCAATGATCAGGAATTGACATGTGTAAAATGTCAACAATGCTTCATATTTTGCGAAAGTGTCACATAAAACATTCCTCGACGAAACCTAAGCATGAAGAGAACAAATCAAATTGGCTGAATAAAAAAATTGTGTAGACGTGTGTGTTTTGTATGAGACAACGCATGTTCTCGAGTGTCGAGCATTACGAACTTTATATCAGTCAACTGTTCAACCATAAATGTCGTATTGTTGTGAGATGTGGGGAAGTACGTATCAATCCAGACTCAGAAAACTGTCTTTGTTACATAAAACGCTATACGTCTAATCTATAACCTTGATCACCATGGTCCTACATATTACGTTTTCCCACCGCTACGTTATACTCAGACTTCACGACTTAATTACATATAATACTATGATTTTTGAAAGGTCGCTTTCAAGCATTCCTTGAACCAACTGCATCTGAGCACATACATGGTATCAGACAATGCAAACTGCTTAATGCTAAAAATTAAAACACCACCCTCTGTCACTAATCAGCAAAGGTATAAAATATGGAACTGTTTAGCAACGGAAATAACCCAGTTAACAGGTTTTTCAAAATTTTAAAAACATCCGAGTCATTGCTATTGTCTTCAAATCTGGTATATCCCGGTGCCAAAATCTATCACGTTAGTAACACGTACACCGCGAAAATATAAGTGTGTGCATGAATTATGTATATAATTGTGTAGTTTAGTTAGAGCCATGTCACAAAACACCAGCTGCACACGCACGCGGCATTCGTACACTTGTATAATGATAGGAAGACGTCAATGGCTCGAGGCGATGTTAAAGATTAATATCCTTGACGGACAAACTACATTAAAGTCAATGTACCCATAATTCTACACCAACGGAAACAACTAAACATGGTAACGCGTCTAAAAACAACCTGTTTATTTACTTTATTATGCACCGAACTATTTTCGCAATTTGAGAAGAATCCGCCTGCTTCACGTTCAAATGGCAACAAACACCCAGCTTCGAAACAAAATTGGTTGGCAACAATGTTGAGGCGAGCAGAATTAACCTAGACAGCATACTTCACACTACAACATACTGTTCGCCTTATTCTGAACAGCCGAGCTGGCACACTCTGTGTATAACGGCGGCATAAAGAGCGGTAACACTCGTGAATGATGAATGCCGTCCGACAAATTATCTGGTTCTGCCCCAGCCCCCAGAGAAGTGCCTATGCTCAGTTTAACACTATAACAGAAAGATACAGGAAACCTTTCCTATGCCATGCCATGCCATTTCCCAAAACAACGGTCAATGAGCCTATCACCTTGCCCAATTGTGCGTCGCCAACATAATTTATAAAATGCCTATTATTATACGTACATATCGTTATTTGTGAATCATCGATGATAACATTTTACAATAGGAATTATCCGTAAGAAGAAATATCGATTTTGCCGTGTTATTTTTACGTTAGATAATATCAAAATGGTGACTACATATCGATATTTTCTTTTCCACAATTCTGCTCTTGTAAAACGCTTCCTACCTTTGCCCGAAAGTGTCCGTCCTCTGTTGACGCAAGTTCCGCCACACTATCGGGAAGTGTCGATGTTCTGGTCCACACGGAACCCGACGCGCAACGCTGCCTATCCACAAAGACGCCTTTATGTCGAACTGGGGACACGCGGTTAAGCTGACCAAACATTGACAATTGTGGGTGGACCTGTTTCGTTCCGGCCACTGCACAATGTTTTAACTCCACTGGCGGGGGTCAGCGATGACGGCCAGTCCTTGCGACTCACCGCATATCAACCAATCCTCAATAGGACCACACCGGTAGTATCGGTACATCGCTTTGGTGAACGTCGTTTTCATAATGCACTAGTACAGTTGAACTCACAAAACGTCTTATCACCAAGTCGACCATCAAGGACGGGGTGCCAACGACTATCAAGACGACTATATTATCCCTCAATCCAGATGTAACTACCACATGTATTCGTTTCTCAAAAGTACCATTCGTCTTAGGAACTCCATGCCTCAACACCTTGTACAGTAAAACAGCCTGGATGCATTTAAGAACAATATCCATACTCCATTATTCCACTGTTTAGACATAACTAGTTATTTTGCACGCATTACTGTTTACATGCAAAAATTACTGTTCTGACATATTGCAACCCCAAAATATCAAAACTATGTCTAACATTTTCTGTTCGCCCGCCTGTATCCTGCATCCTTGTTTAATCACATCAGGCGCGATCGCCACTTCAATAATTGGAAACCTTCAGCAAAGTTGCTACTATGTTGAGAACAAAATTCCTACACAAATATCCAACACAGCAC
>JAODUO010001347.1:80000-82500 GCA_025642075.2 Ridgeia piscesae | reverse complement strand
TTCAGACGCACACTGAACACTATGTTGATAACCAATCGTCGTTCGTCCTGGAGGTAGGCACTGTGAACATACAAGTGCGCGCATCATTGAACACACCTAGTGTAGTAATAGTAGCAGTAGTAATAGTAGTAGTAGTAGTAGTAGTAGTAATAGTAGCAGTAGATAGTAGTAGTAGTAGTAGTAGTAGTAGTAGTAGTAGTAGTAGTAGTAGTAGTAGTAGTAGTAGTAGTAGTAGTAGTAGTAGTAGTAGTAATAGTAGTAGTAGTAGTAGTAGTAGTAGTAGTAGTAGTAGTAATAGTAGCAGCAGCAGCAGCAACAGTAGCAGTAGTAGTAGCAGTAGTAGTAATAGCAGCAGTAGCAGATGTAGTATTAGTAATAGTATTAGCAACAGTAGTATTAGTAGTAGAAGTAGTTGTAGCCGCCGTTCGTAGAAAAATCTCAACACATTTTGTTTACTTAGTTATTTTACTTATACAATTTCTTTAATTGCTTTAACAAATCGTGAAGCTACGGCCACATTTTTATGAAAAACATATTAAGACTTTTTTAATGTTAAATATGCACTAAAACATGTTGTATTCGGTATTTTTTCCGTTCTTGTATTCAGGAGTATGCCTAATGATTCTTGTTTTATCGCGCCCCTGCGTTGGTTTCTGATGGTGTAAGCAGTATATGAGTATGCTAGTTTTATCATTCCATACGGAATGGTTACAAAAGCCACTACATACGGTGTCTGTTTGAAACATCTCAACAAATATTGTTTGAAGTGAAATTGTTTAAATTGAATGAAGTATGTAAATAAATGCTATTTACGTCGGTCTGCACACAATTTCATTGTGTACGATTTCACTGCACCTTATTGGTGAATAGTGTAACTACTTGGACGGTCTCCTTAAGAATATCGTAAGTTCTGAAACATGTGTTCGTACACTAGAGATACATATATAATTAAATATACTCGCCTTTTGATCGTGGGGTATGCCCTCGTCGTATGGTAATAATAAATTGCTTTGAAGTTGTGACAAGACTAGCCACGTAGAAGATGATATCACCCGGCGAGGTTGATAAAGACCTCAATCACATTGCTGTTCAATATACAAGCTTTATTTCTCTAATGCACAATGTACGTGCTGCAGCCAAGCAGAGAAAACCACAGTGATGACCTTCGTCATAATTCTTCCTGGTTTGAGACGTTCGTATAGCGATGTTGAACCTTGTGCGCATGCGTTAAATGTGCTATTCTAAGCAATGACTTTGTTAGGAGACTATCAGATGTACATTCCAACCCCGGAATGTTTTGTAGCCATGCTATGCACAGCCTATAATACAGTCTTTTGTGTTTGTACGAGATTGACGTCTTTCAGGCGGCCTAAACGAAGCTTGAATTATAAGTTTGAAGTCGTGAATACGGGCTTTTTAAAAGCACTACTCTTTGCGTGTTAACCTGTTATGCAAGAGTGATATATCTTACATTAAGCTTTCGCAACTATAATATGTATTAATCCATAGCAGCAGTTATTATATTACCGTTTCATGCCGGACATAAAACATTCGTAGACTGTTCAAAGAATCGGGTTTCGTTAAACCCAAATATTGCGTTTTACTTCCTTGTATTTGCCCTACATCTAACACACAACAAGGTCGACTCTGAAACAATGAACAAACACAATCACAACTGCAGATTGCTGCGTGAGGGACAACTGCTCGTAACGGACTCAACGTGTAGACATGCCCGAGTGTGCACTGTGTCGAACGACAGCTTGTCTACCGCAAGCTCGCAACACAGATTACATTGTCCTAAATTTTACTCTGGCCGTTAAGCAAAAACGAAGGTGCGTATAACGTTGAATAACGTCACCTCTGCGAACCATGGCAATACGAGAACACTCGATTTCAACTACAAAGGTTTGTACGTCATTAAACAGACTCGTCTTTTTAAGGCGGTTTGTTGCTTCGTTTTGGATTGCAATGTACTAGATATACAACTGTCGAATGCATAATGTGCAGTAAAGCAGCTACATACCAGACGTACATAAGACGTACAGTACGTACGATGATGTTGATGTAATACATATTCTGGCAATGTGTCTTAAGAAACCCATACACTGTTAAGTCAGTATCCGCTGTATAGTGTTAACCTCCGAACGTTTTGTAATATGCCACATTAAAAAAAATACATTATCAGTTGAACCGAACCTAGGCGACTACAATGATGCTCAGCTAAATGCTAGAAACAGTGAGAAGAACCGGTCTACTAAACATAGTAGGATTCGCGTAAGCACCTGTCATGCCTGGTTACATCAAAGAGGGTATTGACTCGTGTCTACATGCCGACGTAAAAATTATGTAAAGTGCGTAGCGTTTTCCCATTATAATAAGCTACAACAATTGCAGTTATTACATTTAAATATATATATATATATATATATATATATATATATATATATATATATATATAAACATCTAAAACTGTTCCATGTTGACGTCAGTACTTTAAGTA
>JAODUO010001347.1:0-75000 GCA_025642075.2 Ridgeia piscesae | reverse complement strand
GTTGTGAAAATACATTTCCTAACTTCCAAAAAATGAACTTTTCTTGCTTAACAATGATACGTAAGTTACTATCAAATACAAGTTTGTATTGGATAATAACGGTATAGATGAAATGCAATTATGCATTAACTTAGCATGTGTAGCTGTTCAACTGACGCTATATCAGACCACCTTCAGGGTCTCAATGTGCCTTTGTTCACAGGGGCACAGTCGAGTACCAACGAGTACGACATGTATGCTTATCCGCCTATCTACCATTCTTATATGTGGTTATGAATACAAAAGGTGATTATTCTTATGAGGGTCTTATCTTTATTACACCGTAGGCTATAAGTATAAGAAAG
Source organism: Ridgeia piscesae (assembly GCA_025642075.2). Classification (NCBI taxonomy): domain Eukaryota; kingdom Metazoa; phylum Annelida; class Polychaeta; order Sabellida; family Siboglinidae; genus Ridgeia; species Ridgeia piscesae. Next base: position 74,656 of record JAODUO010001347.1, on the reverse strand, counting down.
TTCATGCTATAGGCATTTGTCGGCAAATTCGAGAAGTCAATCAGATTGGCACAGTAATGGTTGTGCCGCTCGTCGCCTTAAGGTGCGACCATGTATAAGAAATAAATAAGCGTAAACATACTGCCACTAAGGTAAACAGGTCAATATGATGTGCATCGTTTGAATATTTATTTTATTTTATCCTACATGGACCGTTGGTAGTGTATTTAGAAACACTAATTTCCGTTGAACTAATGCGACATGTTGTACTCAGTAACAGTATTCAAGTAATGCTCGTCTTTGTCATGTACAATAGTATGTATATATTTTGTATTTGTTTTTATAATTTTTTTCTATTTATTCATATTTGCGATAAATCTTCCACAATATTTCATATAATGATATGAGAAGATGTATGAATAGATCAAAACCAAAACTAAGGTAAGCTTATTTGCATCCTACATATAATAACCGTAATAACCATAACAATTAAGAAAACAGTGAACATATATTCACCTGACAACGATTGATATTAGCATAGCCGTAACTAACAGTTACTCGCTACTGTAGAACGCGAACCGATCCATGGTAATTAGTTGTGGTGATATTAAATCATTATTAGATCAACAAAATCATTTTAAAACCTAAAATGACGAATATTAGCCGATAATCAGCTGTTTGGGGTGAATCATTATATATATATATATATATATATATATATATATATATATATATATATATATATATATATATTATTTTAAAAAGTAAATGTATATTTGTATAAATGTATATTTGTACACTCCATTCTGCTGTCGGACACTTGATAGTTTGGATGTATGCGAACAGTGCGGACCTTCAAAAACATCATTCGAACGCCTGCCATATACGAAGTTCACAGTAAGCGTATGTGTCTGACCTGTGAATGCTTTTACAAGCATCACGTCATTTTTACATTTCTTATGCGATTTTAAAGACCCATAATATCTGATTTTACAATAAACGTTTATAAAGTCATCTAACATCGCCCACGAAGAATCTTGCTGTCGTCAAGCACCAGCAGCCCCGGCCAGGTGTGGCGCATACCTGTGCTCGACGAACCCTAAGCTGGCTAGTCACATTACGCTGCATTGTGTTCGGGACCCTTTGTGTCCCGATACCAGTTGACCTGCTGACACACCGTGTTCGTGTCGGTCAGTTCGCGGTCTGTCAAGGAAGAACGCACAATCGCCATCGCAACGCCAACAGTGACATGCATCGCCGACTCTGGGATCACCCATTCGTGACGGCCGGATTCGTCGTTGTCGTACTTCTGCCGATGATTCTAGCGATCGGCATCTGGGCATCACCAAAACACGGATCGTCGGCTGGCTATGGCAAGACCGGATGTTGTGATGACAGACCGCGTGCCTATCACCTCCGTGGGGCCATCACTAAGCGACATAGTGGCTCACCCTGCTCGACCGATGATCGGCTCGTACGTTCGACTGATGCTGTTGTTGTGTGGGGATGTTTCGTTAAACCCCGGCCCTCGTAACTGGAAGTGTCCATGTGGCGTGTGTCACAAGCCTGTGAAATCTAATCAGCAAGGCCTACAGTGTGACTCGTGTGACACGTGGTCACATTTGAAGTGCCTGCCAGAAGCCATCCGTGTTACAAATCAAGATTATGCTAGACTGGCAGTGACTACCGAGAACTGGTACTGCTTCCAGTGTCAACTACCCTTGTTCACTGGTTCGTTCTTTTCATCTGCTGAATCTCCTCTAGCAGATGATACGAATGAAGAAGGGATATCTACATCGGAGGTAATTGACATATTCAGTGAACTTCGTTCAGTGAGAAAGAAATGCCCAAAGAACATTATGGTATCACAATGGTATCACACCTTCATATATCAACAGTCTGCGAAACAAATTTTACGAACTGTCCGATTTGTTTTCAAGTATGCTTGTGGACATCTTATTTATAACTGAGACTAAACTAGATCCTTCTTTCAGTCTTGCTCAGCTTGACGTACCTGACTACAGGTATTTTAGAAAAGACCGGACTGGTCGAGGTGGGGGCATTCTGACATATGTCAGATCTGAGTTACCAACACGTCAGCGCCCCGACCTTGAGTTACTGCATGTAGAAAGCATTACAATTGAAACAACGGTTTGTGGCCGCAAATGGGCGATTGTCTGCGTCTATCGGCCACCTTCGATGCCTAATGCTAGTTTTATTGACGATTTTACTAGGTGTATTGATACAGTTCATGTTCATTTCGACAATATAATTGTCATTGGAGATTTGAACTATGACCTGGTAAAACCTGACAAATCCCAACCTTTGCATACAGTATGTGACATTTGTAATTTTACAAATCTTATCAAAACTCCAACATGTTTCATGAAAGTCTTCAATGTTGGATGTTATCCTAACAAATAGACCGTCCCTTCTGTTTAACATCACAAATTCCACATGCGGCATTAGTGACTGGCACAATATGATTTCCTGTGTTATTAAATGTGCGGCTCCTCCACCAGACAAACGAAAAATTTAGTGTCGCTCATACAAACATTTCGATGAGAGGGTCGTCAGTGAGGGAGTGGGTGTTATCCCTTTTGATGTTGCTTATGTGTTTGATGACGTGGATGACATATACTGGGCTCATGAAGTCCTCCTCACCGATGTTTTAAATGACCATGCCCCGATCAAAGAGAAAACTGTCAAAACCAAGCAAACCCCATTTATGAATTCCAAACTTCGAAAAGCAGTCTTTAAAAAGTCAATGTTTTTCAACAAATACAAAACATGGCGTACTCCAGCCAACTGGAAAGCTTACCGTATGCAAAGAAACCTCTGTACAAAACTAAAACGACAGTCAATAAGACATTACTTTTCCGAGAGGTGTGCCGGTGGACCCAAGACTTCTGGCCCACCGTAAAACTATTTTTGTCAAACAAAGCGCTCTTAAAAGACCCTGTAATAATACTCTCAGAAAACGATAATATCATATCAAACCAAATCTCTGTTGCGAGTACCCTGAACGAGTTCTTTGTAAATGCCGCCCAAGACATATCATCTGTACCTATCCCGGATGACATATTAAACCACCCCAGCATCCAAAAAATAACAGACCACATCCCTGCTCGGTGTATAAGAAAACAGATCCTTTAGACAAGCAAAATTACAGACCGATTAGCATTCTCCCGTTCATCTCTAAGCTATTTGAAAAGGCCATCAACTCCCAATTAAGCACTCATTTTGAGAATATATTCAACCCTTTCCTCGGTGCTTTCAGGCCGGGCATGGGGTGTCAGGCCACTCTATTGAGACTAGTAGATTATTGGCGCAAGGCACTTGACAGCCATAAGTATGTCGCAGCCATTCTCATGGACTTGACAAAGGCCTTTGATTGCCTCCCTCACAGCCTGCTCTTAGGTAAACTCAATGCTTATGGCCTTTCTGATAAATCATGCAGTTTAGTTAGTAAGTATCTCAGCAACAGGAAACAGCGAGTGAAATTAGGACCTCACTACAGTGAGTGGGCTGACATCGTCAGAGGTGTACCCCAAGGCTTTATTCTTGGCCCTCTTCTTTTCAATGTTTTTATTAATGATATTTTTCACTTTTTGGATAAGTCCTCTCTCTACAATTATGCTGATGATAACACCCTGTCTTATGCTCACTCAAATTCTGACACTCTTATTCACACCTTGCAACAAGACTGTACTTCTACATTACAATGGTTCAATATCAACCAGATGAAGGCTAACCCATCCAAATTCCAAGCAATTAGCTTCGGCAAGAGGGGAACAATGGACATAACAAATTTTACTTTTGAAAACACTACCATTCACTGTGAAAACTCTGTTGTCCTTCTCGGCATTGATTGATCATTCGTTAACTTTTAACACACATATTGCTAACATCTGCAAAAGGGCAGCTAGACAGTTAGCGGTCTTAAAACGTCTCGGTCATCTCCTTACACGACAAGGGAAACTTGCAATTTTTAAATCATTCATATCATCAAATTTCAACTACTGTCCTTTGATCTGGCAGCACCATAAAACTTGAAAAAAATCAGGAGAGAGCATTTCGATTTATTTACAATGATTATTCATCCACGCATCATGACCTCTTAAAGACCGCTAACACCGAACACCTCCACGTTAAAAGGATAAAAGAAATGGCATGCGAAGTATTCAAAATTGTTAATAATATTGCTCCAAGTATTATTCAAAATTTCATCATGCTAAGATGTTCCCAGTATTCCATGCGAAAGGATAACACTGCAGTTGTCCCTAAGGCAAACACGTCTAAATATGGACTTAAATCATTTGTGCATGATGGGCCCCGGATCTGGAACAGCCTGCCAAATAAAATGCGAAAAATAGTAAACTACGGCGAGTTTTGCAGACTGATCCGGAATTGGGATGGCCCATCATGCAATTGTTCTATATGCAGGTAAACAGCTAACAGCTAACATGTTTGTCGCCATGCCAATATTATGAATATAGCTTTCATTGTATACATGCAATATGGATATGTGTAAAATAGTGTAAAGACTTAATTTATTTATTTATTCTATTTATGTTTTAAAGTATTTAAAAAAATAAGTTTAGTCAAATAATCACATAAATATGTTTTAATGTCTTAAATTATTTAAATTAGTTTTATATATACATATCATATATTCTCTACATTCTAACTTATACTTATGCTAATGTCAAAAATTATATATTATTTTACTCTATTTTAACTAATATACTTTCCATGTTTTATGTACCATTTTCAATCGCTATGATTGCCCAAAGTGAAAGAAAACATATTATTATTATTATACATGCATGTATTCTTTTTCTCACACGTATTTTATATGTTTTATTGCTGTCATTTTAAATACTCTGTATGCTTTTTATGTCTCGTTGCTTTACACTTGTTTGTTCTCAGATGAGCTAATGTTATCAAATTCACATGTAAACCGACGTTAAATAAAGCGTCTTGTATCTTGTAATGGTATCCGGTTCTCCAGAGACATTCGGAGAACTCTACAGTTTATCCATCTAGCTGATTTGTACATTCGAACGTCATCGTAACATATTTGGAAAGCAAACGAAGCAACGACTGAAAAAATACCTACTGATACAAACGAATGTTCGAGTGTTTATTATCAAGTAGATTTGTATACAGTCAAAAGAAGTAAAGTGAAGCAACCTACAAACAAAATGTGTTGGCTGCTAACCAGGGGACTATTTCACACATGTTGTGAAGATCTCTTAACCCCGATTTTGCTCCTTATAATCAATAGTGATCTTTAATAGTGATATTGAATACATGAGAACTATCAACACGATGACTCGCCAAAGGCACATTGCCAGTGTGGTGTCATGGAAATAGTCCCCTCGGTAGTAAAGCAATTGGTGGCAAATAAACTCACTAAATATAACGACGGGTTTTGTTTAATGGCGAATTGTCCTTAATGTTCTTTACCTTAGTGAAGCGGTTCCCAGATGCTCTAGTGTACGAAACTGTTGCATGTCTGGTGTCGGAAGCTTTAGTCTGGCGGACTGTTACCGCCACATTTAGTGACAGTGTCCGGCGTACGAGCGATTGTAGAAGGATAGTGTTTCCGGGCATACCATATTTGATTTTGTTTACAAAGAGACTGGTGAACGACTACAGCAGCGAGGAAAGCACCGCCGCTTTGGTAGTAGACTATGACACAGATATAACAACGACGACAGTGTTGAAGGCAAACGAACCGCCCGCTATATTATATATATAGTGAGGTTTGGACAGAAGGGAAGAAGGCGGTGATTTTCACGGACCATTATTCGATTGAGGTCGGTCGTGGGTTGTGGGATGACATAGAAACCCGGTTATCGAACTGCAGATCGTGTTGCATTGTCATGTAGTGTCTGGTGGTGACCCTATAATTAGCATATTTCTATAGCAACGCACCCGCTATGTCCCTGATAGTGTACCAAGGCATTAAGTGACGTGTCTGCAGTCGTTTCTGATGACTGCCTAGTAGCAAACAGTGTTCAAACATGGAATGTCATTTCTCAAATTCAAGTTTTCCAGACTATTCGTTATTTACAAACTTTGCTATTCTGCAACATAACTGTTTCACATTTCTGCAAGCGCATCTTGATAATATATTCATGGGGAATACCGAACCATTTTGCTAAATAACGACACCTAACATTTCCAAACATACATCCACGAATACAAGTCGCCAGCAATGTGTTTATATACAGTATTTGAATAATTATGCAAGATAATGTGTACATAAAATTTACAATATCGTTCTGAGTACCTGCGAAGTGTTATGCAAAGTGTATGTTTGCCAATTTATGGTGCATCTGGAAAGTCCATTACAAAGTTATGATATGCTCATGCAAAATCCAATATGGCCTCCATTTTCACGGTAATGAAATGTTTGAAAATATTTTGTTTAAAAAAAACTACAATTATTCTGTAGTCATTCAAATACCCCAGTGACATATAGTATAAATTTCAACATAAAATAAAAAGTAACAACAAAATTATTATATAAATAACTGTATTTTGGGGATGTGCGTTTCATGATTAACCTGTGGTTTAAATGTTTAATGTGTTTCTTCCTTGAAAGTATTCACTTTGACCCTCTCCCTAAGTTTTGCTGCACCTATACCCGAAGTTCAAAAGTATATATGTGGATGTTTCTGAAGTTAGATATTCCAACTGTTATTGCAGGCACAACTTCTACGTCATATCTCATATGAATCATGTCTATGGCAAACCGATATGTTTTTCGAAGATATCTTAGATTTTTCGAAGATATGTTTAATGTTGATTCAAATTCAAGATAAAAAGTCAAAAGCTTAACGAGCTAGTTATCAACCAAAGTATATGCTGTGATGTCTGGTATTCGCGTGACTTGACCTAAGACATCTAACTCATTCAATGTATTTACTCTAAAGCGGTCGTCAACCTTTCCGGTGAACAACTTCAAGTATGATCAACTGCATAACGAAAACACATCTCATAAAACATATTGTATATATATATATATATATATATATATATATATATATATATATAATATATATATATATATATATATATATATATAATTATATATATAGTATATAATATATAACATATTGTATATATATATATACAATATGTTTTATGAGATGTGTTTTCGTATATATTATGTTGTGTGTACCACACTCACCCTTCGTTGTTTCGGCTAGCTTGTCCGTTGTACCGTCCTGTGATTCAGATGAGTCTGTCGTTTCTGATTCCTGTTCCTTTGTTGCTGTTGACGCGAGAGTTGTTGCATATAATTTGTTACTGGTAAAACGAATACATACCTGGATATGAGATAAAATCGCCCGTCGAATGAAACGTGCTTGCAAGAAAGATACATGCAATATTTTCTTTTTGAAATAGGTTCGATTAACAACTAAGTAGCCGGACTATTATGGTTAAGCAGGAAAAACCACATATTCTACGCAACAGCTTACCTACGTTACACTCCTCAAAATTATGCAATCACCAGTCACCATTTTGCAGAATATTATGATAAAGATCTCAAGTCATGATAATAAAACCAAGACCCGCAAACCAGTTAATGACTGCTGCCAATTCAGCTTTGCGCGACACGCATGAGAAATGTCGCGACAGTGACAAAGACTTGATATTGATAATATCTTTTCCTTGGGCCATAATTATTCAGGCATTCATAAATTTTATTGCAACTACCACTTCAATATTATAATAAATTTACTCCTGGGTTTCAAGTTGGTTTAGGTTAATTTGATTACTCCCGTTAAATATAGAGTAAATCAATTTAAGTTGGACCTTATGTTCAACGTATCATTATATTTAAGAGGGTATATTGAAATGGTTCAACATAGCTACACTATAAGTGCAAATTGAATAGTGTGATTGGTACCTAGAATAAATGAGTTTGGACGTCATCTTTCCCGTGATCAGGTCTAGACCACCGAATAACCTGCCGCTTAAAACTAAACAATGTCGTTCTTCTAAAGCTAGTATTTAAAAAAACCAGGAACAATCCATATTTTATTAACAAGATTGTTACCTAGAGAGTCAACTCTAGATTGCAGTTGGACATGGAAGCCCTTTGCCTTATCGAGAGTCCAACCTATCTATCTAAATGTACCCCGCCCTACTTAAGCATATGTCGATTTTATTTTTAATCATATTAACACTACTAGCACCAACACAACCAGCTGATAATATGTTCCATCCATTTACTGTTTTTCTCTGTGTGAAAAAGACACCTTTCTAATCTCTAGTCTACACTGCTTCTTTGTTAACATTACTTCTCTAGTTCCTTTCCCTTCCTTAACCGAGAAATTTATTTTTTGTCAATATGTTCATACCCATTCAATATTTTAAACACTTCTATCTGATCTCCTCTTAATATCCTGGTTTCTAGTGTTGTTAAACCACATTTTTTTAGATGTATCTCCTAACTAATATTCCTGAGTGTTGGTATAATTTTGGTTGTTCTCCTTAGTGCTCTTACTAGCATATCAATATCCTTCTTGCGATATGGCCTCCATGCTTGTATACACTATTCTAAAGTAGGCATAACTATTATTTTGTACAGGGGTATTATTAGTTCTTTTTCCTTGTACACTATATTTCCCCTAAATAATCCAATAATTTGGTTTCCCTTCGTAACTGCAATTCCATCCTGCTTTGATGCCTTCATATCAGCACTAACAGTTAACCCTAAGTCCTTTTCTTTTACGGTACCACCTGTATATCGTGAATCTTAATTCTCATGTCCTTTGTGGAGGCACTTTCACTTCCCAAAATTAAACAACATTTGCCACTTCTCAGTCAATTCGATCCAGTTATTCAGATTGTCTTGTAATTGCTATCTGCCTGCGTAACTTATCATTTTTCTTAACACTTTTGTATCGTCCGCACCCTTCAACACCTTGCTTGTTAAGTTATCATCCAAATCATTGATATATATATATATATATATATATATATATATATATATATATATATATATTAAATATATATATCATAATATATTATTAAGAAAGTTCCAGTTTGAAACCTCCCCATCAACTACTACTCTTTGTCTTCTATACATAAGCCCATTGTTTTATCCGGTTAATCATACCATTTGCTATGCCATGGGCCTTTAATTTAAGTAGTAATCTTTGATATGGCACTTAGTAAAAGGCTTTTTTAAGTCTATTATATATTACATCTATTGGCGAACCCTCATCTACTCACTTTGTGACATCTTCCAAAAAACATAGCATATTTGTTAAATATGACCTCGCGTTTAGAAAACCATGTTGAGATGGCTTTATCAAGTTATAGTAACAAGTAAATCAACCAAGTGATCTTTAATTAGTATTTCTAATATTTTGCTAATCACCGATGTTAAACTCACTGGTCTGTAGTTCTCCGACTTATTTCTCGAACCGTTTTAAAATAATGGTATGATGTTTGCTTCTTTCCATTCTAACGGAACTACTCCCTCCTCTAATGACAAATTGAACACTGTTGCACTATAGTAATTTGGGAGGATTCCAATCCATTCCAGGTGATTTATTGTCCTTCATATCCCTTATTTTCTTAGCTATTGTATATTGTATTTGATTGCCAACCAATATTCTCCTGAACAAATGTTCTTGTTAGTGTCGATTAAATCCCTTCTGCTTTTTGAGGAGAGTAAATGTGTGTTTGTTTCATAAATTTGAACATTATTGTATCACAGCATAAGCGCTTGTCTGGCTTGAAATAGAATTATCTAATAGACAGCACTATATGTTATTCGACGGAGTGTATAATAAAAATCCCAAAAGATATCCTGTGGAATTCCACATGGGTCAATGATAATTGTAATATATGTCAATGACATTGATAACGTACCGAATGTTGTATTCCTTATCATATATGAATATGGCAAGAATGTGTTATCAGTACAAACATCATAGCGAGCTGGCAGCTATCATTGATAAAGAACTCACGAAAATAACCACCAAACATAATTAAATATCAATTATTAAAAACATTTTAATATATTCAAGTCAGTGAATAAAAATATATTCCATTCGTCTAACATATTAGTTGAACGGCAACAATTCACCAAGTAGAAAGCATAAAGCTCATACGAATTATAACACATTCTAATTTCTCCTGGTCTCTATTATACCTTCTCGTACCCGTACCTAACATATCTAGCATACTGTGCAGACGTAGGAGGAGGTGTGTGTAACACGTAGTTTAGCTCTATAGACAAATTACAAACGTTTGCAATTTATCATATTACGTCGGCCCCATACAGGTCGCGCACTGACCAAATGTTCAAGACGATATTGATTCTACCATTAAGAAATATGTATGAATACACAGTTATTCTCGTTGTGTATTAGATTCTCAGGAACATGTATCCATCGGGAATGACAAATGTGTTTATTATAAACAATGAAATCCACAAATATATGACACATCTTCCGGAACTATTGCATTCTCCAATTCCCCAAACTAACGTGTTATACAAAACCATCAAACACCGCAGTATTACATTGTGGAATGATATAGTAAAAACGTTATGGAATATATTTATACATTCGTAACTTTCAAAAGTCAATTGAAAGTTGTTGTCATTAAACAATATTAATCCCTTACGTGATTAACTTTCGTCACCATGGAAAACATTACGACATATATATTGAATGTATTGGAGGGAACATCTGCCAATTGTGGCTTAACGCCCTCATTATAGAAACTTTGATAATAAATTATAATCAAACGTATACTCTATATACAATTGAACGCATGTTTAATTTCTGTAATTAACCACTACCACTACCACCATCATGTTGATATAGTTTCATAGTATACCTTCCTCACAAGCCCCGGAGCCACAGCCATATCTTCTAAGACTTCACGTAAAACCACCACCCAGCAATAATTTGGGTGACGGACTGAGTGACATCGCTGTGTGCCAGCCTACTGTCAACAGACTGATAACGTCACAATATGACTGTGACATATTGTTGCGATTGCCTTTGCCAACTTGACTGTTGTGTTCGTCAAAGGAACTCGACATAAACACCGGGTTGACTGGGTGTCGGCCATGTCAATTATCCTGACAAGGATCTCGCTGTGGAATATAACACCCCATCCTTGATCTTAGTATCACCAACTTTCAGGGGTGTCACTGTCCGGAATGTGTGTCTACGTCTTGACGGATGTTACAAACGAACGGACTGACGGACGGACGAACCAGAGCGTGTTTGAGTTACGTGTGTGCGTGTGTGCGTGTGTGCGTGCGTAGGCTTGTGCGAGCGCGAGCACGAGCGCGTGCGCGCGTCTGGATGTACGTAGCATATGGCGTGTTGGGTTTGTGTTTGGGTCTTAGATTTATAATGTTTACCTTCGTTCTCCATTCATTTTATTCGGAACTAGCCGTTTCGCGAGTACAAATATGTAGTGACATCTACTGGATAAATGTGTACTAAAATGTTTTCGCGGAAACAATCAAAATCTCCAAAATATACCGGTCAAAGTGTGTGTGTGTGTGTGTGTGTGTGTGCGTGCGTGCGTGCGTGCGTGCGTGCGTGCGTGCGTGTTTATGTGTGCGTGCGTGCGTGCGTGCGTGCGTGCGTGTCTCTGTGTGGGTGTCTATGGGTGTATGATTGTGTGTGAGCGTGTGTGCATGTATGTCTGTGTGTCTGTGTATGTGTGTGTATGCGTGTATGTTTGTGTGCATGCGTGTAATTTGTATATATGTCTGTATGTGTGCTTGTGTGTGTGTGTGTGTGTGTGTGTGTGTGTGTGTGTGTGTGTGTGTGTGTGTGTGGAGAGAGAGAGAGAGTGTGTGTGTGTATGGGGGGTATGCGTGTATGTGTCTGCGTGTGTGGTGTGTGTTTGTGTGTGTGTATGTATGTATGCATGTATGTGTGTATGCGTATGTGGTGTGTGCGTGTGTGTATGTTTGTCTGTGTGTGTCTCTGTGTGAGAGAGAGAGTGTGTGCGTGTGTGTATGTGCGTGTGTGTATGTGTGTGTGCGTTTGCATGTGCGTGTGTATGCGTTTGTGTTCGGGAGATGTAGAGACGGAGAAAGTATAAGACGGAAGACGGAAAAGAGGTGGATAATCGGAGAAAGGAAATGTTATCAGAAGAGTTTCCAGACAGAGAGAATCACACTTGGTGAATCGATGTTTGCGGAGAACTGGGTTGTTATTTCCACCACGCGCTTTAAATAAGTCCAAAATGTTGTTGATATCCTCTGGCCATCCCTGTCATCAGGGGTAAAGTCGCCAAGGTTACCGTCGTTTTGTCTTCATCTTTTCTTTCGTCACCTTTCTCTCGCCACGTTCTCTATCAATATAATCCAACTTCTATCTTATGCTGTTGTTCTTCTTTCTCCTCCCACTCTCTCCAAATCTCTCTTAATGCAGTCACCACATCGTAATCTCAATCTTCCTCGCCTCCTTAGCCCCAGCTGTCCGGGCGTCTGATCTCTTTGCTGCCAATATTTCAACCCCCATTCTGTCCACATGACCGGCCCATTTCACCGTCAATGATGGTCAAGTTGATAATAATATTGGTGTTCTTTCTGTCAAAATAAACTTTCCCGGTGTCGGTGAAGTGTCATGCTGGAAGCAACGTGACCCAGTCGAGAGTAACTGAAGCCCGCCCGGTGAAAGGAACAGAGACCTTGTTGTGGTATTCGGTTGCATATTTACTGCTTCTTACGAATCAGTTTAAAACAGTTCATTTATTGACGTCTACTGTATGTTGAAGCCCATCTGCCACCTCATAAGATAAACCCATCGGTGAGCTGCATCACAGGCACAATTTATATGATTTACCGTAGACATAGCATGGATTTCGTGCTTTACTGCACAATATAATTATAAGTCCTACCATGTCCTGCCAAAAAGTTGATATTTCGAGAAGATGCATACCGACTTTCCAGCTAAACATGAATTGCCACTATTTTCCACAATACACGTGTTCGTCAGTTAGACATGTTAGTGAGAGAAAAAGCTTAAATATTATTATGGTGAAATAAAATTTAGACCGTATTACTTACTGCCAGCGACGAGTGACGTCACAGAGCTGCGCCTTCGGGTGTTTCCAGAAAACATACTTTTCCAAATTTGCACAGTGAGGGGGCACTGTATAATTCCAATTTATCAATGTTTTTGACCACCCTGTGACTTCGGATGTGCGATAGTATTGAACAATGTACAACTATATTTGTTACAGTTTTCTGAGAATAAATGAACAGGTCATGCGTTTTAACACGTTTCGCCTTAATAAGGCTAAATAAGACACAACGAAACCAAATTCGATCTCAACTGTACAAAAGAAGCCTTCTCAAACGTCAACGAGTGTGGTTGTGATGTCGGTGGGGTCGCGCCGAGGGCGGTACTAACTGAGTATGACATGCGATATTTCGTACTCGGCCATCCACGATCGCGTCACGGAAGAGAGAGCACTGACAGTTGACGGCCTACGGCGAACTTGATGCACTGTCCTCTGTAATTTCTACTAAAAGCTGGAATTAACCATCCCGTAACTTACATTTATTCGGATTTACATTTAAAAAATAAATACACATTTACTTAAAATTACATATCCAGTGTATTATTGTATATTAGTAGAGTTTTAAGTTTTCTTGTAACAATATTTTAACAGCATCGATATCGTCGAGTATTAGGGGATCATTTCACTAAGCCCTTAAGATTAATCCTTCAGCAATATATATTGTTAATGTAGAGTTTTTCAAGACGCAAATATCCATTGCTATAATTATATTACCGTGAACACAATTTCTATGACACAGCAGTGATAGTGTATCGCTGGCGCGTCATGGTGTTAACAGTTTTCGTGTATCACTGTTAGTGATCCACATATACGTTAAGGTACCAAATCGGGTTTAGGTGCTCCTAACGACGCTAGTGAAATGATCCTCATGTTTAATTATGTACTTATAGAGCAAATACAACCCAACGAGCCTACCCGACGCCCACTGAATGACATCAGTGTACCGTTCAATTAAAGGCAAGCGCAATTTAGGCCCGCATTTGTGGGCGGCCACGCGCAACCGTCACGCGCGGGCGGTCACAGTTCAGAGCTGTCAGTTTAGATTAAGACGCAGTTATCTGAATGAAATGCACTTGCTAGCAATATAACACTCATTTTAAGATGCGCTGCGGCAACCAAAACCAAATATGACTGTAGTTTCATCAGCATTCAAGATTTCATTTAACATTTATTCTGACGAAATACAAGCTGACGCTTAGCTGTAATAGTCTGATGAAAACAATTTAAATATATCGAAGCGTCAGATATATACAGAAAAGATAAGCGATATTGTAAAATAAGTAAATCAATTATATCATTACCATTACTGCTGTGGTATGTTTTTTCATAACTATTCGTACAGACAATAGCAACTAAATTCTGAAGAATGTATGCAGAAGAGGAGTCTTAAATGGATACTCCAGTAAGTAAGAAATTCACAGCATTGAAATATATACGTATAATCTATTACTTGAACATGATAATGGCGCACAGGTGTCCGTAATAATTAATTAATTATATTATAATTATACCAGTAAACATGTGTAGTTTGACTCAAGGCGCTGCTATCTTAGTACACACTAACCGCCTACGTCACTGGCGCACGATTGCTGCCGTTGATTTCCCGCTTTCTGCTTTGTTGGTGTAGACATTATTTGGAGACTTGAATTTGTTTTGATTATATGCTATACAATGGTTCATTGTATAGCATATCATTGTTTTAACAAAAATGCCACTATGAAGAAAGGAGTGAGTTTTTTTAGACTACAAAAAAAATCGCAAATTAAAATCAATTTGGTTCAGAAAATTACGGCTCTGCAATCCACCAGACACCGACAAAGTCCGTGTTTGTAGCGATCATTTCACGGAGGATTGCTTTATTACCGATATGCAAGCCACTATGGGATTTAAGAAAAGAAGCACTCGACTGGTAGAAGGTGCTGTCCCAACTTTGTTTTCTTTCAAAAAAATGTCAAGTCGGAGACAGCTGTCAGAGAGGCGAGCGAAGTGTGCTGAAAGAAAGCAGGTTGGTTGCGTTCCAAATACGCCTAATATCCGTGCGTATTATACTACTACCTCAATGTTGCTCTTATAACTGTATATTTGCTTAAATTTTACATTAAATTCGATCACTCAATATCATCCAAGGCATATCTTTGTTTTTACAAATATTGCGTCTACCCGCACTTTGAAACCGAAAACGCGGCGCAGCCGACATAAACAAACTACCACAAACTCTATGTATCGGTCATTCCATCTCCAAGTGCACGGTGCGATAATGCATGGTCGATTGGCGCAAGTTGGACCGCTATTCGGACTAATATGCGGTCAGCAATATAACATATATATATATATACAGCTGTATATATATATATATATATATGTAGGTATGTATATATATATATATATCGTTAGTATTATGTTGAATGATTAAATTAACGCATTGAAGTATCAAATTTAGATATATATATATCATTAGTAGTATGTTGAATTGTTTTAAATTAACGCATTGAAGTATCAAACTTAGACAAAGATAATTATTGAGGCGAAATTGGACATGTGTCATTTTCTTCCTGGTGTTCATGTGGCATACAGCCAGATTTTGTTAACACAATACTACCACCAACTGCTACTACTGCGTGTCCGAAGTCTACATGTTATATAAGATGGGCGATGTCGTCACATAATAAACCATACCATGAATTGTGGCTGGTCCATAAAGAAAAACAATCTAAATTGAGAGGAAAAATTGACACATCAAAGTAAAAATAATGGCAATTTGTATGTATAGCGCCGGAAAGCGCCACGTGGTGGCGCTCATTATGCTTTTACATATAAAGCATTAGTACATTTGTTTTCCTTATTAGTAGTATACTTCGGGTTATACCTCGAATGCGTTTGGGGCAGAGAGCCTACTGCCTTATATATATATGTACACGGGGGATTTATCATTGAAGACAGAACACGTGTAAATGATTGTACCATTTATTGTGGTGTGTTCGAAATAATACGAAACAAGAACAGAAATAAACTAAAACAAAAACCTGTAAACATAAAACATGTCATTAATACATGTGTTACAATGGTAACATAAGATCATTCAGGAATAGCAGAAAACACAATATTCATTGCATAATATTGATATAGTTAAATTGCCTGTAGATCGTCTCAGATACCAAATAGCAGGTTAGCTCCTGTGATATTTGTAAATAGACATCAATTCTGCAAAACTCCTTGACGGACTTATCATCAATAAACACAGATGTATATTAATGTAAACACCGCTCTCCCATGTTGAGAAACGAATGCATCCTAAGTAACATCAACACAGTAATAAATCCAATTAATTATTTAACAAGATTTAACAAGATTGCCACCTAGAGATTCAACTCTAGATGGCAGGTTGACTAGGAAGTTATTCCCACACTAATTACGGTAGTAAATACACATTTCCCAGTAATTTCATATTAACACTAACTTAATGAATAAGTTAATATTGGCTAATGTTAGCATGCTACCTCGACTAATGGTTAAATTTTGATGAAAGCCTGCAGTACATAATTATGAAGTAAATATAATTTATGGAATGCTTAGAAGCAAATGAAACATTATGATCAAATATCAATAAATACATGTCATTACAGCATAAATAATAACTTTATTAATAAATATTAACTAAATAGCAAACTCAACAGGTCACTGCATGACAATGAAGCATAGCTGTCATACTTCACTTGTTTATGGGTGACCTTGTGGTTACAGGTTGGACAAATGCTGTAGGGTCAGTAGTGACCAATAATAAACTTTTATTGTTTCATAATATTCTGCATTTCAACATGAACTTGATGAAGTACTGTTTATAAACTGTTCAGTGTTTCGTCCCCGACTCCGACATCTCTTGTGCCAAATACAAGACTACTTTCTGCGTTACCCTCCACAGGGATAAAGTGCAAGATGAAGAAGCTGCTCACATTACTCCACCTCATTATGTTCAGTGTGGATATGTGTATTATGTGTCACATTCAGCGAGACAAGTTATGTAATAAATTAGAAATTAGTGTAAGCGGATGATGACTGTGATATATTGAAGCCTTTATAAGTTCTGTATATTCACAGTTAACTGACAGGTACAGTTTTGTTGGGGCAATAAAATAATGTTGTGTTCTTGTCTATTAAAACTGCAGTGCACATGTCACGTTCACAGGCACTGTATCTTCAGAGAGCATAGATATGTTGCTGTATCATCTTCAGTCAAACGAAGCTTGTAGTTACGTATACACGTGTGTAATTTTCAGGTGCAAGATTTCTGAAATAAAACAATTCAAAGTGCATGCAATAACTACAATAATTCATCAAGCACATTATGCCAGTATTATTGTATATTCATGCCAAGCATTTAAATAAATAACAAATAATAATTATTTGTACTGTTTAACATTTCTAGAAGTATTTGGATTATTATTAATTATAATTAGGAATAGTAGTAGAAGAGTAGTAGAATTAGTGATATTTTATTCACAATATGTCATAAAACAGGAGCACACTAAATAACATGAACAATCACCTTATTAGCATAGTGGAGCTGTAACAATATAAATAACACACAAATAAATGTTGAATAAAGCAAATGGCAGTCAATATTAACAATACATAGTCATAGCCATAGCCATAGGCATAGGCTAGCAATGCCTAATTAGGCTTATTTCCAACATCCTATGATCTTTTTAGAAGTGCTTAATTTAATTTCAAAAAGTGTTATTCTACAAAAGTCAAAACCATGCCAATTCTAAATTAACTAAAATTACTACATAACTGCGCCCTATATAAATGTGTGTAATACTAATGTTCAATATCCACGATGTCACTACGCGCCTGCGCCTCTGCTCCGATGACGCGCATTTTGTCACAGATCGCTCAAACATCACATTTTTGAACCGCGCAAAAGCCATATTGCACGAGCTGGCACGGCAACGACATTTTCAAACACATATCAATTACATGCTGTGGATTTACCTAGAAACACAATCGTTAGTTAATTGTATCTTAACGACTACAAAACTTGCAATTGAAACACAGCTATGTCATTAAATCGATGAAATGTCGCTTAATATTGGCTTAATTTCAAAAACAAAAAGACGTACAGAAAGTTCAACTCACCCGCAAAACGATTCTCGCAGCGACCTTGACCGTTAAAAGACCGCGGAAAATCCGGTTGAAATAAAGCACTACCCAGGTGCTGAGTAAACGGCCCGCGTTGCAGCGGTACGCGAAACTGCGCACACGAAAACATCGCGGTCGCGGATTTCGTTGAAGTGCCTATCTTAAATAATTTCTGCCAAGAACATTGGTAAACCAATTATCTTGGCAGAAACATGTGCGATTTTCAAAAGCCTGTTACGGTTTTTCACAAAAAGAGCAGGATAGTAACAAATGCTGCAGTAGGTTAAGAGAGGCTCAATTACGCTACGGTAAAAGCGTAGAAGTAGTGGATCAACGTAGAAAGCTCGTAACTTTCGAAGAACGTGCAGTCGCTGCTGAGACTTATTTTGCACGGCTGTAACATGCTCTGTAAATGACAATTTTTCATCTAACATTACACTGAGGTACTTGAATGAATCAACCTGTTCCACAGGTTCACCGTTGATGACAATAGAACTAATGACAGTTCTATTACGACGGAAGTCGATGCACGTTTCTTTCGTTTTGGAAACATTCAGATGCAGAAAATTGTTACTGCACCAACTAGAGAAACGTACCACTGAAGAAAGATAGACTGGTATGAGGCAAAATCACTCAAAAGAACGAGCATGGCTGTATCATCAGAAAACCTTACAAATTGGGTAGATGCATCAACACTCCGACAATCATTTGTATAAAAGGTGTACACAAATGGATTTAGAACACAACCCTGAGGCGCACCTGTGTTACTAACAAGCACTGGTGAATTCCAGAATTTACGTTTTTGATTCCACATATTTTACATGTAATATTTGTGTTTTGACCATCAAAATGTCTACCAATATACCGATGATGAATGTACGTTATATTTAAATCGATCGGTTATGTTTCTGAAATGAACAGATGCATGTGGATGTCAACGATTGGGTATAACGGTATGAATTGCCTATAGCAATAATTCGTAGTATTAATGTTTAAGCTTCGAAATCCAAGATTCCAGGTTTATCAGATGCATAACCATAATATGCATACACCATTTGGACCTCCACCTACAACCCTCAGTATTCAACAACTAACTTTCACATACACGTACCTGGAAACCAACTAGATCCATCCTTTAAGGCTTCACCAGAAACTTCCAACTGCATATAATTAATAAATACCTATGTTATAATCTGGGAGATTGTTTCTGGGATGCCGCGTTTCATACACAATTCAAGACAGGTGGTAGGCGAATGGTTAAAGTTTTACTTTTGTTTTTAAAAGTTATTGCTAACAGTTGTATAGTAGTGTAGTGGCGCAGTGGCTACAACTTCAGACTCTCGGCTAAGAGGACATGGGTTGGATCCTATGCTGCCGTGTCAAAGCTTGGGCAAGTTTGTTTCACTCTACATTGCTCCAGTTCACTTAGCTATATTAGTTAAGAATGAATATGTGGCTGTAGACAGTGGTGGATATTTGTGTACGAACAGTCTTTGCGCTTTAATTGAAGCATGGCTGCATGCTTCCCAGAGAAGCCGAAATGGTGTTCCGTCTGTTTTGAGCAATCCTGATCAAGGATTGTCTACTGCGATATAGAAGAACTTACCTTATTAATAAATACAAATATAGCTAGTTAAAAAGCAAGTTAGCTTCACACAAGTATGCCAAGCTTAGGAGCCCATGTATCTTATATAATTAGCTTGTATACCATGTACCATTTTAAGCCAGGATAATTGTATAAAATGTACAATTGTTTTAATAAATCACCAATATAATAAATACAGCTATATGTTCACTTTTGATTCAACACATGTAATAATGTAGGGAATGTACCATTATGAATACTATGTTATGTCTACACAATTGGGTATCACTCGTCATTATTAGGTGGCCTTGAAGTGGTGTTGCAGGCGTCTCAACATCTCATCTCCCACCTATTTTGCAGCCAACCTCTCATTTTTTTACAACAGAAAAACATTAAAACTAACTAAGCACCTCTTGCTTCTAGTATAATTTTAATGGAGGGACTTATTTCAGAACAATATTTAAGAGAAGACTACTTTCAATAAATTCAATCACTCACAGTATGTCATTGTATTTCAGTAACAATTACTCCACATATACAATTCAAGGAAGAATGACAGCCGGCTCTCTTCCTTATTTACATAAGTAACTTACCTAACAATATCAACTCCACAGTCTACCTATTTGCAGATGACTATGTCTTATACATGCCCGTTTTACTCCACCAGGAGTTTTGGGCAGTACTTAAACAAGACAAGGCTGGGTAGCATACTCCACGAGATCTTCAAAGATAACTTTGGATTTTGTTATCTATAACTCATGCATACTACCAACAATGATATACGCCGCGGAAACGTGGGCCCTCTCCAGCCAGACAAAGAACAAGCTAGCAACCACACATGCACACATTAAAAGAAGTATATTAAGCATCACATATAGACGGATAGAAAAACTAACATCTGGGTGAGAGAAAAGGTAAAGACATTATTGAACAAGTCAGAAGACGGAAGTGGACCTGGGTAATTTAGAAGGTGATGTTGTTCAAGGTGTTTCGTGATGCGGCTATGAACTTTGAAGTATGTGTTCAAGAAGTTTGGAAGTGTGCTTTCTTATCTTTTAATAATCGGCTATTTTCCAAAGAAATAACCATCTTTTAATTACAGAAACGTAACCGATCGACTTATATATAACGTATATTCACCATCAGTATATTGGTTGACGTTTTGATGGTCAAAACACAAATATTACGTGTAAAATGTTTGGAATCAAAAACGTAACCAGACACGACGCCAAGTTTGACAGCTAACCGGAACTCGCGAGAAGAGGGTTCCAATCGACTCGATAGGCGTCGCTGCGGACTATCAGAATTACCGAATATACTTAATCTATGTTTGCCTTACTCTTGGTTAAAATCAACTCCTACCTCATAGTACCTAGTGTGCAGCAGAATAATCAATATGATGATTGTGGCCACCAAGTTGATGATGATGTCATATGATCGATGTGATGGCACGTATGTTTAAAAATCGTCCCACAAATAATAAATACGTTTTAGCCCAATAAACCAATGGTTCAACTAACACTGCCTTACCCTATTGATAAGAACGCCCACCTGGCGGAGCACCTCCCGGTTAGAGAGTAGATTTGGTAAGTGGTCGAAAAGTCGCAAGCTTAATAATGTGTACAATTTAGTGAATACTGTCTTATCACGCGTTGTTCAACGTTTGTTTTATGTTGTAAGTAGCTAGGAACTACACGAGTGCACATAGGATGAATCAGGTTTTTTGTTATGCTTTAAATATTAGGTTACTGCTGCGGGCGATAATGGATTGAATATTGTAACGTTTAACTGTCATGGTTTTAAGTCATCTGTTTATGATATTTTACTACTTTGTGAACAGTTTGATGTCATAATTTTGCAAGAGCTATGGCTCTCCAGTAAAGACATCTCTTTATTGCGTTCTATTCATAAAGCATTTGAAGCATATGCGCCGTATTATGCGGTCAGTGCTATGAATGACCAACTCGGTATACAAGTTGGACGCCCATTTGGTGGTATTGGTATTTTATGGAGAAAATCGATTTCACATGCTTGTACAATTTGTGATTTACAAGACAACAGATTACTTGGAATTGACATTGACACAAATGATGGCAAATTGTTTATTCTAAATGTATACCTGCCTTACCAGTCATCTGACAACTTTGAGGAATTTTTTAACTACTTGGGTAAAATTGCATCAATAATTGAAGAAAAGGACACGTCCAGTGTTGTTATCACTGGTGATTTTAATGCTGCTGTTAACACCCCTTTTGAATCTGAATTAATTGCTATGTGTGAGAATACTGGTTTGGTTATCTCAGATTATGAGATTTTTGGTCGAGCTAGCAACACGTATACGTATGTAAGTGATGCTCACAACTCTACCTCGTGGTTAGATCACTTTATCTGCTCTCACAGTGTAAACTCGATGATCACTGATTTATATATATTAGATAAATGTCCTAGTTTGGATCACCTCCCTGTAGGACTAGTGATCTCTACTGCACTAACTGCAGAAAGATGTGTTAATAAAGTGAAACATGCTGACAAAATACCTCCTATCTTTAGATGGTCTAATGCAAAGGATTGTAATATCAAAGAATATGGAAAGTGTAGTGCTGTTCATCTAGACAGAATACACATTTCAGACTCATGTACGTGCACTAATTCTAACTGTTCAAACATACAGTGACATTGACAATTTATATGTAATGCGCTTTGGGTATCTAGTCTTAAAACGATTACTACATTCAAAACAACATTGTGCCAAGACTACATTGTACCTGGGTGGAATGATTACGTTAAGGAAGCGCACACTGAAGCTAGATATTATTATATTTTATGGCGTGATATGGGAAAACCTAAGCATGGCCCAGTCTGTGAACTAATGCGGAAAACTAGGTTACATTTTAAATATATGCTAAAACAGTGTCAACAACGTGAAGATATGGCTCGAGCAGATGCCATGGCTAAATACGTGCAAGCTAAAGATGCAGACAGTTTTTGGAAAAATGTATCTAAAACATACAAGAAAGGTATACCCAATGCTACAAATGTCAATGGTGCTAATGATCCTACGGCCATATCCGCCATGTGGAAAACACATTTTGAATCGTTGCTAAACAATGTAACCACAGATGCAAATATGCAAAATGTGAAAGAGCGTGAACAAAACACAGAATATTTGTATTATGGAAATAACTTACTCATAACTCCTTGAATGGTTCAAAATGCTATCGATAAGTTGAAATCTGGAAAAGCATGTGGCAACGATGGTCTATCTGCCGAACACTTTATTCATTCAGATAGGCGTATAACTATACTGTTGTCCATTTTCTATAAGAGTGATTTCTCATGGTCATCTACCTGATGACTTTATGAAAACTATTATAATTCCATTGCATTCCAAAATAAGTCTGGAGACACGAGCAATGTAAATAACTACAGACCAATTGCGCTTGTCACCGTTGCCTCAAAAATATTAGAAATTATATTGCTGGAACTGTTGACCCCATATCTTAATACAAGTTATACAACCGACAATCAATTTGGATTTAAGAAGGGACTCTCTACTGATCACTGTATATTTGCTTTTAAAAATGTTATTCAGTACTGTAAAAGTAACAATAGCCCGGTGTATTCATGCTTTCTGGACGCTTCAAAGACATTTGACAGAGTCAATCACTGGACGCTTTTTTAGAAAGTTGCTTAATCGAGGTGTGCCTGTTGTACTTATCCGTATCCTGTTGTACTGGTACAGAACCCAAACATTCTGTATCAAATGGGGTTCTACAACATCAGACCTTTTTAATGTTTCTAATGGTGTTCGACAAGGTGGGATTTTGTCCCCATATTTATTTATCGTATACATTGATGAACTGAGCAATATGCTAAATAGTGCTGGTATAGGTTGCCACATACACAACTACTGCACTAATCACGTGTTCTATGCTGATGACATATGTGTTATTGCTCCTAGTCCTAGTGGGCTTCAGGGTTTGCTGAACATAATGTGCAAAGTTTGGGCTTGTAAATGATGTTGAATATAACCCTATCAAGTCGTTGTGTATGGTCTTCAAACCACATGGTTTTAACCTGAAATGTCCAGATATATATATGAACGTAAACAAGCTTGCATATGTCAAAGAAGCAAAATATTTAGGTGTGATAATATGCAATGACCTGAAAGATGACGGAGATATTTTGAGACATCTTCGTAATTTTTATGCTAGGTCTAATAGCATTATCAGAAAATTTCACCACTGTTCCGTGGGTGTTAAACTACGTCTGTTTCATGCATATCGCTGTACAACTTATTGTTGCCAATTATGGGTTAACTTCAATAAGGGCTCTTATTTAAAAGCTAAAGTTGCCTACAACAATATGCATAGACGGATTTTGGGATATAACCGACGGGACAGCGCAAGTAGCATGTTTGCTAATAATGCTATTGATACATTTGACGCCCTATTGCGTAAGAACATTTATGATTTTTTAAAACGTATTTTTAACATAAATAATGACTTGATTAGGGTTATGTACAATTGCTTTGAAACAGTAAATGGCCCAATGTGGATTAGCTGGGCCAATTCGTTGTACACAGTAAATATGTAAGATAGTCATCATGTCTTGCATATAACTTTATTATTTATTTATTATATATATTTTTAAAGTCAGCAAGTTGTTTATATAACTTACTTTTCAAACCGTGTTTATTTACATGAATTAATTGCATATTTATTATACAATCACATCCTGTATATTGCTCATTATTTTATCTGTTTTTCTGCAATTTTACATTTATCTAACTTATAACCTTATTTATTTTTATCTTATTTATTTTTTATCTATTCATTTTTTAAACATATTTTATAGACTACTTAGATCTGCTAATGTATGTACCAATTGGGTTTTTACCTGAAATAAATGTATTCGTATATTCGTATAAACGGGTGTCAAACTCAAAAGTTCAACTACTGGTCGGAGGGTGGTCGGATCAAATTTTTCTTTCAAACCAAACAATAATTTTTTGCACTTCCCTGAAAGTAGTCACCATAAGAAGTATCATGGTAGATGTTTCATGTATTTAAGTGAAATATTAAGCAAATTACAGACGTGTGAAGTTACGAATTTCATGACTTTGTGAGTTTTTCTGACCACTTGCTAATATGATTTTTTTTATAAACCACACATATTGTATTTTATTTTTCCTTAGTCATATTCACTAACTGAAGTGCAATGGTGCTTGTGTATGTAGATGAAATATTAAGAAAACTGCAATTTTTTGAAATATCAAATTTTTCACCATTTTCCGACAAATTTCTGACATGTAATCTTGTCAATAGACCTTTACAAATGCTAAAAAAATTCTTCTGATATTAGTAATTAATTAAAATGCAATGATGCTTCCTTCAAGTACACATGAAATAATAATGAAAATGCTATTTTATAATAATAAAAAATTCCAAACATTCTCCTATTTGATTTTGTACATAAATCAAAAGATCATTAAAAAAATTACACTGCTCTGACTGAAAGATTAACAACAGAAAGTTAACCAACTTGTCATAATCTTTTACATTTTTATTTACACGTTTTCATTCATTTAATATGTGTCATAATTTGTCAACATTACACAAATTACATAATTTGTATACTCAAAACTAAATATTAATTGTCATCAAAGAGTACCCCAGTAACAACATAATAAGTCATGTGTAATATAATTTGAAAAAAATGATAACAATTCATAATGAATTTTTTTTAAATAATTAATTAAATGTAACCTAACCAATACACAAACGTGCAAACGATATGCTAAGCATATAAAACAATACAATACAAATAAACAATTTAATATAAATTTGCTACATTAAACATGACAGTAATTAATTAGTTTGCACAGCCACACCTAGAGCCGTCAGAACCTGTCATATATAAATTATAATACTATTAATCAAAAACATCCGCTGTTGACCACGTCGGGATCCGAGTGCTGTGTATACCACAATGCATTGCGTGCACCGCGCGTATGGGTGAAGAAGGCAAAACGGCGACGTAGTTTGAGAACGGACTTTTTGGCAGTTTGTGCTATCGATTGGCAAGCCATCACTGTGACCACGTTATCGTCCAGAAACTTCTTTACACTACTGCATATGAAGCAACTTGAAGCATATTAAATAAGTACCCATAAAACATCGCCAAAGATAGGTAATTTTAACAGCCTAATTACTACAACTTTTTATCGACGGATTACCATGATATTTATATGATCATATAGTTTTATCTTTCTTCTTCGTTGCATACTTTTCAAAATGGCCGTACTCATTAACATAATCTCGCAAACAATTTTGAAAGATGGGGCCTGTCAACGTGATCCAATATGGCCGCGGGCGTAAACAATGAAAACCGAAATACGACACCGAGAGGGAAAAAATCATTAACACCTTTTAAACACCGCCAAAAAATCAGTTATCAGCGCAGAATCATAGAATGACATTATAGCAACATAAGAAAAATTATACAAGAACAGGTATGATGCGTGATAATAAATTACGGCCACTAAACTCGGGCCCCTATCTCCCCATGTTGTCAGAAGGGGCGTCAAATTGGTCTGACCTCCATACTACCTGTCTGGTATCTTGTGATTTCGGTAATCTTCCAGTTAACTGGAAGTTGACTGGTTTTAACACGTTTTCTCGATGTGTATGTGTCCGGAATGTCATTCGACATCACTTCCGGTAAAAAGAAGTCACGTAATTATAAATAATTAATGGTTTTCTTAAATTGTGCCGTCGAGTCGTACGGCGACATAAACGGGAACCGGATGATTCGGCCCAGAACAGTTTCGGCCCCCGAATCGTCCGTTTCTGAAATCGTTGAACTTCGCCATGCTTCTGCTCGCATCATCCGTACCTGCAACGTGTGCAGGCGAACTACATGAACCGAATCATCCATCCTGATGTTGGGAGATTTCTTCGACTTGCTTATTACCCGTATATAATTTTGGTATTACTTCTGGATCATTATTCAGGAAATGTTATGATTTGTGTTATCTGTCTGGTTTTGATTGATTCACCGAAAATGATAGATCATGGAAGATCAAAGTCTAGACGGTTTCGTAGAACATTTACATGTCGTAGATATGACCCACAAGCCTTGTCTGGTTTGAGATTGTTAAGCTTGTTCCTTTCTTCTGTAGGTAAGAGTTCTCGGTTGTACAGTGCAAAAATCTACATTGGTGTCAACAGTCGGTAGAGAGTGCTGTATGTGTGGCTCATCTGTAAGTACAGGTATGTAAAACCATTTTAAATGTTTGCTTTAAATATGGTTGTTGTCCACAATTTGTTCACGATCAAACTCTATAATCACAAATTGTTGACAATGACTTATATAAATATTTGGTGTGATTCCAGAATCATTTATGATTATCTTTTATTTTTCTTCAATATTTAATTTTGATGATCAGGACAACCAGCGAACTGTAATGTGGCGCCATGTACCGGAGGTTTCCGTAAAACTAATGCTTATGAGCAAAAACAAGTAAATTTGTTGTTTACCCCGGTATATCTATTGATAAATGAGTCATTTTATTGATTTTTTATTGCGCGACAAATATACAATTGTAGTATAAGTGTAGTATATATACGATGTGAAATTTTATTTGTATATGTGGCTGTTTTCAAATGTCTTAGATCAGAGCATAAACTACAAAAGTACCAGGTACCTCAAAATCAAATATAATGTTTAGTGTGTAATGAAAAGAAGAAGTGCTGTGGTACTTGCAAGTTGGGTTTTATTTATTCTGATTCATGTTTGCACAGCAACCCAATAGTGACTAATAGTCATATCTCCAGGAGTATGTTTTCTCTAACTTAGTATTGACACTGCCTGTGTTAATGTCATTGTGATTCACCCAAATCACAATATCATCCAAAGGACTTCAGGGCCTCTTGGTGCATTTTTGTTTATAAAGTTGCTGACAATACTTACTATTTTATTTTATTTATATCCTCCAAAACATAGTGCTTTGATTGGTGTTTTTTAATAATCAAGAATAGTTACATTCCTATTTGGTAAACTAATGCCTTTTGGTTTTTGTCAGACTTGGTGTTACATTTACAAAGAAACTGAACCCGTCCGCAACATCTTATTTGTATTTGTGATACCATGATTAATAAATGAGTTGGTGGATGTGAGTGTTGGTTTTTAATAATTTCATTTAAAACTTTCCAGGTATTTTAATAGTTTTTTGTCTTTCTAACAGTGTGTCATAACACTTTCTCGCTAACCCATAGAATAGAAGTAAGTTTATTCTTTTATAAGTTCTTTTTACCCACTTCTGCATCGGTTTCATTTAATACATTATCCCAATTTATTAATGAGATATCATTTCTTATAGATTATGTTAATTTTCTTACTTATCTAAATGTTTTACTAGTAGCAGCTGTTCTAAGACAGTGTGCCAAACAATTGCCAGAATGTATGTTCATTTGTCACAGAATGACCCAGATATACATAGACACACTTGTCACTAATGTGATTTCAATTAAATCCGAAACTGTTGAATACTTTTCTGCATGACTAGGACGGTGTTTGGCAGGAAAATTCAGAAGATATTTACTTCCATTTATTTGAAATGATTACGCTGTCTACACATATTCACTGAAAATGTCACTAAGCAGACATGCATGCACGTCCAGATCTGTTCTCGAAATAATTGTAACATTCGCGTTTTCTTCCAGAGCTGCTCTAGAAATACTGCTCAGCTTTCTGGAAGTACTGTAAGTATTTTCTTGTAAGTTGTAGGGTTATAGTGTTCATACATTCCACCTTTTGCATGTTTTCACACAAGAAGTGAAAACAAATTTTGATAATTTACTGCAAAAGTGACACTTTATTAAAGACACAGTGGCTTTTGTGTTTACTATTTCAAGTCTTGATTTTAAAATGAATATTCACCCACATTTATTTAGTATGTCAGCTTTTCTTGTATGGACTATTATAAAGAAGTACCAGTATTCCAAAGTAATTCTTATTAATGGTTAAAATCATCCTGGAAGCCATATATGTTAAAGTTATTGATGAAAATATGTTTACATAACAATTATTATGTTTGTAAATAGATACCTGAATTAATGTCATTGTAATAAAACATATTCCATAAAAATTGGAGCATTTCACACACAATTATGCCCAATACCAACCTCTGGTTATGGACATGGGCAGAGACGTTCACGTGCACACAAACATTAATCAACTGTCGGTGAAACATGATTTTTTTACATCGTTCACTCATTCTCTTCACATGACCTTCGCGTCTCAACCCAGACATAGATATAGGCCACATAGAGAGCGCTTTCATTCAGGTAGAGTGTTTCACTATAACCCTATGATGTATGTTGACAGTAATGTAATTTTCTAATTTACAAATGTGATTAACCAAATGACTAAGATTGCTCCATTTGTCACTCTGTAATCGTAACGCTGTATGTTGTGATGAAAGTAGCTAAAAGTAAATACTGTATTATATATAAAGACATGGAAATTATTATAATTTTGGACGTTTTGTTGGTAAAGTCTGGCGAACTGACCCGAATAATACAGGCGGACCGCAAACTCGAAACTCTGTGTGTGCAGAGTTCTTTTGTGGTTGTGTTGTCAAGGCACATTGGTAATCAAATGTAGGCATAGAATTACATGAAATAAATATGTTGACACTTAAGATCTTTAGAAGTGCTTTCAATTGTTCTTCTTATAATAGAAATTACTGAAAATGCAATGGTGCTGCCTTCAAGTACATAGATTAAATATTAATGAAACTGCAATCTTTTTTCTTAACAATCTATTTTATTTTGTACCTACGTCACAAGAAGATAACTTTTTCAATTATACTGATTTTGTTGTAAACTATGATGAAGGCCAGTACATACCTAATGTTTTAATTCGACTAATATATAATGTATCGTAATTTTTCAACAATGTTATGCAAATTACATATATTCTCAAAACTAAATACTAATTCATGTAAAATTGTCATCAAAGAATACCCCAGTAATGACATACAAAAGTCATGTTTAATATAGTTTTATAAACATTAATGATAAATTATCAATTTTAATAATTACTATATTTAATGTAGCCAAACCAACACACAAAAGTACAAATAAAAAAGAAAATAATACCAATAAACAAACTAATATGTATTAGCTATATTAAACACGGCAGTAATTAAATAGTTTACACAGTTACATGTGCAAGGATAAGTACTTGCTAACTATTAATAATAGTATTAATCAAAGACACCCGCTATTAATCACATCGATATAAAAGTGCTTTGTATACAACAATGCATCGCGCACACAAGGAATAAGGCAAAATGGCGATGTATTTTGAGACAGGGGCTCCATACACAGACTTTGTGCACATTTGTGCTATCAATTAATAAGCCATCACTGTAATCATATTATAGTCCATTAACTGACTAATTACTACACCTTTTTATCGATGGATTATCATGATATTTGTACGATCACGTTCATTTATCTTTCTTCATTATTTATAACATCAAAATGGCCGTACTCATTAACATAATCTCACAAATAATTTTGAAAGATGGGGCCTGTCAGCGTGATCCATCATGGCCGCAGGCATAAATTATGAAAACCAAAATGCGACACAGAAAAAAAAATCATGGACTGACATTATTACAACATTAGAAAAATTATTAACGAATAGGTATGTTACGTAATAATTCACTATAAAAATAAACCTAGGTCTCGCCTCCCTACTAACATATCGAGCATTATTGTAAAGATTACTCGTACTCGAGTACATTACCAAAGTAATCGTACTCACAATTACTTCTCACGATATATTTTTCATATGAACAGTTGCAAGCAAATATATTAGACAGATAAAATGGCAATATTAGAAGTAATCTAATAAATGTAATAATAATCAAGGTATTCATTTTCTATTACTGTTGAGCATTTCAGTTAAATAAATATTCACTCAGATTTTCCTAATTAATACCTTCTCTTCCCAGAGAAGCCACATCACCTCACCCTCCTGTTTAGTACAAAGTACAAGTTATATTGTGACAGTCCCTGGGAAGCACTGCAGGAGATAAGCATCCCCTAACATCTTGCTTTGTAATTTTAGAAGCCAGGCCATATGCCCCACCTGTACTGTTTGGTCTGTCAGTATGGTGTGAATGACTGGTCATATTTCCAACATCCAGAATCCTGACTGGGTCTGGGCGGTTAGCTGCTAAATCCCTGTCTATTATGTTTAATTAAGTGCAAACTGTAAGCCTGTCTAAATCCACAACTATTCTGTGTTTGTCCCATCCAGACATGGATACATTGAAATTTATATTTAAATACAAATATTCTTGAGGGATTACAAATACTTTTTAAATATAAATGTATTTAAATACGAATACATTGAAAAGTATCTCAAATACTTGTTCATATATTTTTCAAATACTTTTCATTTTGTATTACTATGTAGATAAAAGAAAAGCAACACATATATTGAGACATCTAGTTTATAGGCATATTTAGTGTTTTGCTCATATGATGACAGGCAGACCAGTGCTAGGGGGTATTGTTATTGCTAACTGCATCACAGTGACAACTGACTGAAAGACGTAAAGGCCAAAATATATTGTTTGTATGTTAAGCCAGGAGGTCCATAATAATACAATGCCTATGTTGCCCTCAGAAGAGACACTGCTAATCATTGTTAATGTTGTGAGGAAGGCTCAACTTCAAAGTCAGTCAGGAAACCAGAATAACCTGGTGCCAAATTGAAGCCTGACTAAAGAACAAAAGGGGATATTGACCTATGGTCACTGTTAGGTATTAATCCATCCTCTGGCTCTGAGCAATCACAAGTTGTGGTCACTGCAGGGCCATGGGGGAAGCCTGCTGTTAAGTGTTTTCATCAGTAATTAGCAATGCATTACATATGACAGTGAAAAAGAAATGTTGATACTGACAATGTATTTGAAAAAATATTTGAAAAAGTCTAATATTTTAGGAAAGTATTTAAATACAAATACTTTTAATTCCTAAACATAAAATACAAATACTTAAAACAGTATTTAAATACTTTCAAATACAAATGTATTTGACCCCATGTCTGGACTCTAGATCCATCAGATGTACTACATATTTGAATTGGATACTCTTTTGAATATGCCCCCCTGGTTTTGAAGTGTTGTTATTGTAATGTATTTGATCATGTGTATTTGAAATTTGTAAATGCCTCATATTTGTATTTGATTCAGAAACCATAAATTAAGTTATTAATCCAGCGTTAAATGATTCATCCAATACCTGAGAAAGTCGTCTAATTATTAATAATAATAACACCTGGATAGTGGATAGCAGTAATCAGTTAGAACATTAGTTACACAACAGAACAAGAATGACACCTAGGGATTCCATGAAAGTCGCCTTTATGTTAGAAACAGGATATTCATTAAAGTAATCATGAAAGTAATCATGATTACATTGTAAAGTAATCGTACTCGTACTCGAGTATATTGTAAAGTAATCGTACTCGAGTAAATTAGTTTTCTGAGTACTCGTACTCGTACTCATGCATGTTCAAAGTAATCGTACTCGAGTACATTTGTATTGTACTCACTCCATCTCTGGTAACCACTACCTTACCCCAATGCTCCCCACCTGTCCAGTACAAGGTATTATCATCCAAGTATATATCAGATTATCCCAGATCGCATTCAGGTCTACAGCAATTATTTCTTCCCACAAATTGTCTTCTGGTGGAACGCCCTTCCTGGGAATGTTGTGGTAGCCCCAACCATCTTAGCATTTAGGGTAGTGGCAGTTTCACACTTCTAAGCTCTGGTCTGTGTTTTTACTCGCACCTTGTTGATACTTTACTCGCACCTTGTATATACTTTGTCTATACCTTCACACCTGGCACAGCACAATTGTATATACACACTCATCAGCATCAAAATCCAGACTGATGGACTCTGCTGATTAATCACGTAGACATAGACATAATATGCAACTATATTAATACATTATTAGTTTCAATTACATTTTCAAATAATAAATACATGTGTAATATAACGGCTAAAATGTAAAATTATGATGATTAAACATTAAAAACGAGTTTAAAGTAATCTGATTTAAGGAGAGATTTAAATGTATCCATGTTTAATATCATACATAAATTTATATTTTGTATTACTACATTAATCCTATATTGTTAATTCCTTATACAAATAGGCATGTAATGTAATCACGCCACAAAGACTGTGGGCATAATTAGCTGACATGGCAACCCTGCATTTTAGCAAAGTGGGCCGAATAATACCGTTTCAGTGGGCCAAATTATCTCGTCTCATTGGCCGAATCATCCTTCAGACTGAGCCGAATAAATTTTGTGCCAAATCATCCAGAACCCATTTCCTGTAAGCCCTGGCAATTTTCTGAGCAGCTATGGAAATAATTGCGATTTTGACCATTATTTTATTTAGAATAAATGACTTATGGGGAATCCAAATAGATAATTTTGCAGTTTAGGAACGCAAATAAAGACCCATGAGAACAGGCACTCGTTGTCACAATATTATGACTTACATCTAGTGCTGGTTCGATACCAGGTTTTGTTCGATACCGATCGATACCTGAATTTTTTTCTATACTTACGTTGTAATTAAGTATAATTTTCACATAGAACACAGTTCCCAGTAGAAGCACAGTATGCAACAAAAGTAGTGTTGTTTCGATATCAGAACTCTTCGATACCAATCGATATATTACTGGTTCGATACCAGAATTCTTCTATATCAATCGATACTAGATTTTTAGTTGATACTCGAAATTTACCTTATAAGTGTAATTCAGTACAGTAGAGATCTCCAAAGAAACACTACTATCCACTTAGACTAATGCTACAGAAACACAAAATGTTTCACTTGTAGGGAAATATGTGACAATTTTATAGTCATGCAAACAATGATTAATATGCAATTTTTAATTTATGTAAGTACACAAACAACAGTTTCAATATAATTGATTACTGTTGTAAAACTAAAAGGTAACTGTAATATTAAAACAATAAAGACAACTGCAATAAAATACCTAGTGACAAATTAATTAATTAATTGCACTTAATTATTTTAAATTAATAACAGTACTTCACCCCAGCTGTTTGTAAATACACTTTAATATAGCTGCTTAATTTCAAGTCAATGTGTCTCCTAAAATGACCATCAACAAATACAGCTGAAACAAATGAAACATACAAATAATATGTTATTATTATATAAAAACACCTATCACTTATAATAGTGTCACTGCCAGCACAGCTGAACCCTCATGGTTAAATTGTTTTTATTATTAATTCTATCATAAAGATAATTTTGATTTAGCATCAAAACTGTATAGATGATTACAATAAAATAACACTAATTAATAATTGAAAAAAATATTAATTTAAATTACAATTGTACTTCCCAGTTCACACCAATATTTGTTTTAAATATAAAACTTAAATTACCACGTTATCAAGTACACATAACAAGCCCCATTATGTATTTGCAACTGTTTTCAAGAACAGGTCAGTTTCTTCCTCTACCTCTGGCCCTGCCAGTGGTGAACCTGTTTGGCCAGTGCCAGTGTCACAGTGGCAGTAGATGCAGTAAGCGAATCGTCATCGTTAATCAGTCACGTCGTATATGTCACTTCTTGACGCTGTGGCCGCAGTTACTTAGTAGATTCGGCAATCGATGGCGATTCGCTTCGACTGTAACTTGATGTCCACTGCTTGCTCATTGTCGAATATTTCGAAAGAACACGTTCTCGAGACAATGGCAATGCGACGTTGTCCACAACGTCAACGTCGACGACGTCGACATGCCGTACGATGAAAGTTGATCATCACGTTTTGATAGCTTCTTGATTGGTGACATGTTTCGTCAAATTCGATGTATTTCCCCCACTATCTTTGAGACGTTTCTAGCATAGCAGACAGTCTTTGTTGGAAAAGTGCCAAATTAGCGATGAACGTTCGACATGTTGTCGTTCGTCTTGGTTGTGGGCGTCGTGTACGGCAAATGGTGGCACCACCAAACAACAAAACAGCGCCACCAAACGGAACTCGGATAAACAAAGCCTCCGCATCGCGCTCGAATAATTATTTATATTAACAATATTATTAATGAATACTAGTGCGTGCAATAAACACTCTATAAAAATGCTATTGGACGTGTGTTTTTGTACGCGTAACCGTAAGTAAAGTAGGGAGAAAGATGGCATGGTAGTGCCACCAAGCGAGAGCGTCACGTACGAACCTTGGTTTGGATAACGAGGCTAAGCGAAGTCTGACCTAAGCTAAGCTAAGATCGCACACAGAAAACAGTTATTATATAACTGTACAATAAAGTTTTAGAAAACAATTCACATTTTATGTTATATTATTTTTAAACAACCACGCCTTAGTCAATTTAGACTGCGTAGCGCTGTAGTGATAGCTCCCGTAAACAACGTTGTCATCAACAACGATGTTGCGTCTTCGCATCAACATCGTTGAATGGACTCGATGTCAAGTATCGAAATATCGAAGGTATCGAAAGTATCGAAGGTATCGAACAGTGGGCGTTCGATACCAAAAAGTATCGCGATACCACTAACTATTGGTATCGAACTTTCGCAAGTATCGCGATACTTCGATATATCGAACCAGCACTACTTACATCCACTATATCTTTACTGCACCTATGCTGTTGTGATTTGATAAAAAAATCTGCTGTTTTATCAATAAAAGTACATCAAGTGCATTCATATTCAGTGTACACCATGTATACATTTTCATAATTCAAAACTCCACTAAGTGTCACCACTGTACATCTTTTTGCTATCACCTCCAAGTACAAATGCAAGTAAATACTTGATGTATGTCTTGTCAAAAGTACCTTCTATTGCATTACAAAATCAAATCATTCTGAAATCAGTACTTAGTTATATTAATGCAGATAAAGCAAACATAATTTTTCTTAGATTGCAATTAGCAAGCCAGGAAATGACTATTGTATCATCTAACGTAGATAGCAGATACATATCTGGTATGTTCGCTAACTGTGCCTGATGTTGTTTCAGACAAGGGAGACATCTGTAAAAAACTATCTGGAGTGAAGTGACAAAGCTGCGACAAGCCGCACACATTGACGACTACAACTGTCATGTCCTGTGCCCAACAAAACGTTATCAAACCGCCCTTTTGTGATTTCAAGAAAAAGAAAACGTGATTGATATTCGTGGAAAATTCATTTATTTTCATACATAAAGACACCAACTCATTCATGGAGGGAATGGAATCAAGAATGACTAAAATATTCTCTGAATGATGAATCACCTTGATGCGTTGATGCACACAATATATAACAATTTTTTCTCATCAGAGTTCACCTTAGTGCTGTGTGTGTGCACTGACATTTGTGGGAAACCATTTAGATGTAACGCTTTTGGGAATATTTTACAAAAACGTTGTGTGTTAAAGCCTGCATTGTTACACTAACATTGGTGACAAATTTCAAAAGTGGTACCTGTGCTTTAAATGTCTCGCTGAGTATTATCCAATCATGTACTAATGCACTCTTGGTTGTGACATAACGTTTTATGCAGTATAATGTTGTAGACACCAGTGTGCTTTCACACAATGGTAAAAACCTTTGTGAATGGGAACAGGTTCGCAGTGGAAGTATATTCAATATGGCTGTGAATGTAAACACTTGTACTATTGTGAAACGATTCAAATGTGGCATTTGTGGTACACGTTTTTTACGCAATCTATTCTTATTGCAGCATGACCGCATCCATACCAGTGGTGCACAATTCTCAGATAGTGGTAATTTGAACAAACATATCTGTATCCACCCTGGGCATAAACCATACAAATGTGATTCTTGTGGTGCACAATTCTTGGAAAGTGGTAATTTGAAGAACCATGTCCATACCCACACTGGGGGAAAACCGTTCAAATGTGATACCTGTGGTGCACAATTCTCACAAAATGATCATTTGAAGAAACATGTCCGTATCCACACAGGGGAGAAACCCTACAAATGTGATATCTGTGGTGCACAATTCTCATATAGTTTTAGTTTGAAGAGACATGTCCGTATTCACACTGGGCATAAACCATACAAATGTGATACCTGTGGTGTACAATTCTCTCAAAGTGCTAATTTGAAGAACCATGTCCGTACCCACACTGGGGAAAAACCGTTCAAATGTGATACCTGTGGTGCACAATTCTCTCAAAGTGCTAATTTGAAGAACCATGTCCGTATCCACACAGGGGAGAAACCCTACACATATGATACCTGTGGTGCACAATTCTCACATAGTTTTAGTTTGAAGACACATGTCCGTATCCACACTGGGCATAAACCATACAAATGTGATACCTGTGGTGCACAATTCTCCCAAAGTGGTCATTTGAAGACACATGTCCGTATCCACACAGGGGAGAAACCCTACAAATGTGACGCTTGTGGTGCACAATTCTCAGGAAGTGGTAGTTTGAAGAAACATGTCCGCATCCACACAGGGGAGAAACCCTACAAATGTGATGCCTGTGGTGAACAATTCTCAGAAAGTGGTAATTTGAAGAAACATGTCCGTATCCACACAGGGGAGAAACCCTACAAATGTGATACCTGCGGTGAACAATTCTCAGAAAGTGGTAGTTTGAAGAAACATGTCCGTATCCACACAGGGGAGAAACCCTACAAATGTGATACCTGTGGTGCACAATTCTCACATAGTTGTAGTTTGAAGACACATGTCCGTATCCACACTGGGCATAAACCATACAAATGTGATACCTGTGGTGCACAATTCTCCAAAAATGGTAATTTGAAGACACATGTCCGTATCCACACAGGGGAGAAACCATACAAATGTGACGCTTGTGGTGCACAATTCTCAGGAAGTGGTAGTTTGAAGAAACATGTCCGCATCCACACAGGGGAGAAACCCTACAAATGTGATGCCTGTGGTGAACAATTCTCAGAAAGTGGTAGTTTGAAGAAACATGTCCGTATCCACACAGGGGAGAAACCCTACAAATGTGATACCTGCGGTGAACAATTCTCAGAAAGTGGTAGTTTGAAGAAACATGTCCGTATCCACACAGGGGAGAAACCCTACAAATGTGATACCTGTGGTGCACAATTCTCGCATAGTTCTAGTTTGAAGAGACATGTCCGTATCCACACTGGGCATAAACCATACAAATGTGATACCTGTGGTGCACAATTTTCAGAAAGTGGTAGTTTGAAGAAACATGTCCGTATCCACACAGGGGAGAAACCATACAAATGTGATACCTGTGGAGCACAATTCTCAGAAAGTGGTCATTTGAAGACACATGTCCGTATCCACACAGGGGAGAAACCATACAAATGTGATATCTGTGGTGCACAATTCTCCCAAAATAGTCATTTGAAGAAACATATAAGTAACCACACAAGGACTCTACAAATATGATACCTGTATTTTGTAATTCTCACAATGTGGTACTTTGAATAACGATGTCCGTTTCCACACTGGCTAGAAACCCTAGAAATGTTGTAACTGTAATGCACAGATCTTCACAAAGTTGTCTTTTTAAGGCACATGTCGTTGTCTGTGATACTTCTATGTTGCTGTTTTCTGGCATTCTACAGAACCTCGACAGTATCTCAGTAATAAAATACCTCCTCAAATCTTACTTCGCAAGGTTACCACTTCATGAACCAGTTGTATTGGGATGTATCTTGGTATAACCCTATATGATGTATCGTAACAGTAACTAACAATTATTAAACAAATCACTAAGATTGCTTCATGCTGTATCTATATGGTTACGTGTCATGTGATGAATGCTGTTAACAGTAAATACCATGTGATATAGAAAGAAAATGTAAATGATTAAAGCTGATCCAAATATGCATGACTTGTACGAAAGTGTCAGTTTTCCAAATTAATTCTTATTAACGATTAAAATCATCCTGAAAGCCATATATGTTAAACTTATTGATGTAAATATGTTTCCATAACAATTATTATATGTGTAAACATATGCCTGAATTGATGTCATTGTAATAAAACACATTCCATAACAATTGGAGCATTTCACAAACATTTCTTATGCCCGATACCAAGCTGTACCTCTGGATATGGACGTGGGCAGAGACGTTCACGTGCACGCAAATATTAATTGTCAGTAAACATGATTTTTACAGTCTTCACTCATTCTCTGCACATGACCTTCGCGTCTCAATCACTATAGTGTTTCACTATAACCCTATGATGTATTTTGACAGTAATTTAATTTACAAATGTGATTAAACTAAATGACTAAGATTGCTCCATTCGTCACGGTCTACACTTCACTCTGTAATCGTACCGATATATATCGTGATGAAGGTAGCTAAAAGTAAAAAATTTACTATATAAAGATATGGAAATTATTATAATAAAATTTGGTTGGTGAAGTCTGGCTAACTGACCCGAATAATAACAGGCGGACCCCAAAGTATAAACTGTGTATATTGTAGACTGGAATGTACTTTCCGTAGGAATTGGATGCCCAAAGTAAGACAATAATTGATTTGACTTTCTTTGGGTATGAACTAAACAACAATCTCAAGTTACACATTTTTGAACACCTGTAATGTCCAAAATCCAAGATTCATGGAAAATGGCATATCTCTGGAACTTCTTGACAACTTCAATGATGTTAGACTCTATTGTAGGGATTTCAAACACGCCTCATAATCTGGAATATGTTTCAGGTCGATAATACTAGAAAACCAACGTACAAACACCAGGGAGATATATATATATATTTATATATATATATATATATATATATACATATATATATTTAAGGTTAAACGCCGCGTACGGAAGACCAGTTACGCATATAGCTCCGCGTACGGGAGACCGCTGCTTTAAAGAGACCGGAGCCAGTCTCCTTAAAGTTTGATGTGTGATTGCATAACTAATGCATTTTATTTAATGATTATGCTTGTTAGTGGAGATAGTTAGTTTAGATATAAAGAAATTAACTTGTGCAATTATTATCACCTTTATTTAATATTTTGATTGGTCTTGAGCACATTTATTGCAGACACTTGTATATATTTATGTGCATAAGGCGCCGCGCACGGGACCCCGGCAGAGAAGTGTTTGTGGTTTAAAAGTACTTACTTACTTATGCCTGTTTGCTCGCTGGGAGCATAGGCCATCGACCAAGGAACGCCACCGTTTTCTGTCCGTGGCCATCTTTTCCATTTCTCTCCTGGTGTATCCCATCTCCTTCGTTTCTTTTCCGTGTCTCTTTGCCAGGTGTTTCGTGGCCTACCTCTTCGTCTCTTCCCTGGGGGGATCCATGTGATGGCTTGACGGGTGATGGTGTTTGGTGGTTTCCTGGGTGTATGTCCTATCCACCTCCATTTTCTCTTCTTTATTTCATTTTCTATGGGTAGTTGCTTGGTCATTTTCCAGAGTGTAGTGTTGGATATCTTGTCTGTCCACTTCAGGTGTAGGATTCTACGCAGGCATTTGTTGATGAAGGTCTGTATTCTTTTTAGTGTTCTGTGTACTTCGCCATGTCTCCGATCCATAGAGTAAAACTGCCTTGACATTTGAATTGAATATTCTCAGTTTGGTGTTAGTTTTGATTTGTTTTGCTCTCCGAATTTTTCTCAACATGATGAATGCAACTCTTGCTTTCGGTATCCTTGCTTTGACGTCTTCTGCTGTGCCTCCATGTTTGTTGATTATACTGCCCAGGTATGTGAATGAGTCTGTCTCTTCCAGTGGCTCTCCGTTCATTGTAATGGGGTTGTTTGTGTTGGCTTTCATAATCATTGTCTTGCTTCTGTTGATGTTGAGTCCTAGCTGTGTTGACACTGTGTTTAGTAGCTCTGTTTTTTCCTGCATTTGTTGATGGCTGTGTGAGAGGAGAGCGAGGTCATCCGCAAAGTCCAGGTCCTCCAACTGGCTCCAAGGTGTCCACTGGATCCCATTTCTTCTATATTTTGTAGTCTTTTTCATGATCCAGTCTATGGCGAGCAGGAATAAGAATGGTGACAGAAGACATCCTTGCCTCACTCCTGTCTTCACCATGAAGGAGTCTGTAAGTTGTCCTGCATGAATGACCCTGCATGAATGACCCTGCATGCCATATCTTCGTAACTATTTCTTATCAGAGATATAAGTTTATTCGGTATCCCGTAGTGCTGTAGAAGCTTCCACAGTGTATCTCTGTCGAGGCTATCAAATGCCTTCTCGTAGTCTACAAAGTTTATGTACAGGGATGAGTCCCATTCCATGGATTGTTCAACAATGATTCGCAGTGTTGCTATTTGGTCGGTGCATGATCTGTCTTTGCGGAAGCCAGCTTGGTGGTCTCTGAGCTTGGCATCCACCCCTGTCTTCAGTCTGTCCAAGATGACTCTGTTGAGGACCTTTCCGGTTACTGATAGGAGCATTATCCCTCTGTAGTTATTACAATCTTGCATATCTCCTTTCTTTGGGAGCTTCACGAGGTACCCTTCTTTCCATTCAGTTGGTATTTCTTCTTGCTCCCATATCTTCCCCAATAGATCATGCAGTATCTCTGTGGAGGTCTCTATGTCAGCCTTGATTGCCTCGGCAGGAATTTTGTCTGGGCCTGAAGCTTTCCCTCTCTTCATGTGATGGATGGCTTTCTCAATCTCTGCCTTACTTGGTCTTTCGCAGTTTATCTGGAGTACTTCTTCAGCTGGTGTGATGTCTGGAGGGTTCTGGGGTGGTGGCCGGTTTAGCAGTTCTTCAAAATGTTCCCTCCATCTCTTCAACTGGTCTTCATCACTGGTAAGTACATTGCCATTCTTATCTTTGATAGGTCTGTCTGTACGCTTGTACTTTCCTGCTAATTTTCTTGTTATTTCATACAGTTGTTTCATGTTTCCTTGGGCTGATGCATCCTCTGCTTCCTTGGCTAGGTCTCCAATGAAGTTTGCCTTGTCTGTTTTTACGCTGTTCTTGACTGCTCTGTTTGCCTCTGTGTACTCTTCCTGTGCTGTTGCTTTTGCTGCTCTCGTTCGGCTGTTGTTAATTGCACCTTTCTTTTCCTTCCTCACTTGCACTTTGTTGAGAGTGTCTGCAGAAATCCAGTCTTTTTGTTGGTATTTCTTCTTTCCCAGAACTTCGCTGCATGTGCTGGTCCACATCTCCTTGATCTGTTGCCATTGTGTGTCTATGTCCATGTTTCCTTCGTCAAGAAGAT
Source organism: Ridgeia piscesae (assembly GCA_025642075.2). Classification (NCBI taxonomy): domain Eukaryota; kingdom Metazoa; phylum Annelida; class Polychaeta; order Sabellida; family Siboglinidae; genus Ridgeia; species Ridgeia piscesae. Next base: position 32,565 of record JAODUO010001347.1, on the reverse strand, counting down.
CTTGTAGGGCTTCATATTTGTTTCTGACTGTAAGTCGGAAGGTCTCTGTTGTCAGCCTGTCCTTTAGGAAGTCCACATTGTACTGCGTTCTGGTGCTCCTCTTGACTTCTCTCTTCTTTAGCTTCATCTTCATTCTGGCCAGCACTAGATGGTGGTCTGAGGCTGCATCTGCCCCTCTCTGCACTATCACATCCTGCATTGATCTTCTGAACTTCCGTCCTATGCAGATATGGTCTATTTGATTTTCTGTTCTGTGGTCTGGTGATACCCAGGTTGCCTTATGAATCCTGCGATGCGGGAACACGCTGCCTCCGATGATCATGTTGTTAAATGCACAAAAGTCAGCCAACATCTCGCCATTTTAATTCATTTTGCCAAGTCCCTGTCTGCCCATGACTTCTTCGTACCCGCTGTTGTCTGATCCAATTTTGGCGTTCAAATCTCCCATGAGTATTGTCATGTCCTTCTCCTTCAGTTTGTCACACAATGTTTGCAGTTTGTTGTAAAAGTCCTCCTTTGTTTCCTCATCCTTGTCGTGTGTGGGTGCGTAGCACTGGATGATGTTAAGCTTGATGTTGTCTTTCTTTGTTTTGTACGAGGCAATAGATGATCCTGGTCCCGCCGCTTCCCAGCTAATGAGAGCATTCTGTGCCTCATGTGACAACATGAAGGCCACGCCTTCTGTGTGATGTGCGTCTTCCTCTTCATGCCCCGAGTACAGTATCATTTCTCCCGTATTCAGCCTGACTTGCCCCGACTGTGTCCACCTCGTTTCACATAGCCCTAATACTGTGATGTTGTAGGCCCGTCGTTGCCTTGCTATTTGGGCTGCTTTGTTTGCTTCGAACATGGTTCTCACGTTCCATGTTCCGATTTTTGATATTTTCTTGGAAGACAAGAAGGGTATCGGCGATGTAGTTTCCTTACGGCTTTCACTGCATGGCGTCATACTCTCCCCAGGAGGCCCTCCCTCTCCCAAGTTCAGTAGAGTTCCTTTGGTCGATGTTTTCGTAACAATCTGTTTTTTACGGGAAATGGTTGCTAGCCCTTTGCCCAACTCTCCTCTTTTCTCAGCCGGGCTTGGGACCGTCCATGGCAGAGTTATGGTTTAAAAGTGTTGCTATATATTGATTGAGGGGTTAGCGTTCCGTGCACAGTGTACTATATGCTTGTTTGATATTAAGAAAACAAATATTTGACGGATCTCCTAGCCATATGTTGTACATTTGTTAAATGTGGCGCTGTCAATTTGTGTATCTGCATATATATTTATGTTGTTATTGTTATCGTGGTATTGGGTTTAATACTGCAGATAAGTATAACTAATAATTAACTTCCGATTACACACCGGTCTCCCGTACGCGGCATCTAAGCATATAGGTTTTAAGGAGGCCGATTTATTACAATACCATAACAATATTGTAGTTGGTGGTGTGCATTTGTATTACAGACTATGTCCCAATTAGACATAATTGGAAAATCAGTTACATAAATATATACGGCCGGTCTCCTGTAGGCGGTCGCATATTCACTGGTCTCCCTATGCAGCATTTAGCCTTATGTGTGTGTGTGTGTGTGTGTGTGTGTGTGTGTGTGTGTGTGTGTGTGTGTGTGTGTGTGTGTGTTTTTTTGTGTGGTGATATATATATATATATATATATATATATATATATATATATATATATATATATAGACAAATGGGCAAACAGAAGTAGTAACCAATAATGAACTGCACTGCATGTCAGGCAACCTATTTAATGTTGTCCTGACAATCTTCTGATAGTGTCATCCTTGTTCATCCTCCTGCAACAGTCATACATAATCTTCATCTGCTATCATCCTGTAGGCAGCAAGGTTGCTGCAATCAGAATTGTGGCATTTGCAGAGAGCCATGCAGGGGAGGTTGTTCTTCTTGCATGAGCAGTGACCCTTGCAAGATGTCTTGCAGCCACATTTGATCAGTTCTAAGACGGCAACTGGTGCTGGTTTGTAGAGACACCGGACTGGGACATACTCGTCCCCGACAAGCATCCATCCATTTTCCTATAGGGGCAGTAGGCATGGGTGAGGTACTGTATTGCTTTTGTCCTCCATAGCCAAACATTTGGTGCGTAAGATATGGGGCATCCATGTTGCTCTGGTCTTAAGAAGATTCTCGCCCTCCAAATTCCTGGAATTGAACAGTTCCCAACGCAACGCTGGTATGTATGGTAGTTGCACCTCCGGAGCTGTATACTGATCAAACAAGCTGCCCGAAGAAATGCGGCCCATCGAGAAGTTGGATCACTCCTCATTCCAACAGACAAAGCATCCAACATACATGCTGTTCACGAGGCAAGTCTCATTCGGACTGAGACACAGACACCATCCGATGCAATCATCCAGGCACCACGTAAACAAACACCGGTCCAGGCAACAGTACACTATGATACACACGAAGGCCTCCTCAACATTCGCAGTGATGACTTAGTTCAACCTCATGACCATATTATCATCATTCACAGTATGGCTGTAGTTCAATGTATAAAAAAGTCCAGGCATGAAGAAGATCATCAATTTCAAAAGTGCATTTGTCAAGATAATGAAAAGTATGGTGAAACCGTACGATGAGAGGCGCGTCATATTTGACTGCTATGACATCGCTCAATCGCTGAAACAGAAGATAAGGGCCAAGCGAGCACAAGGAAAGGAGATGGAGTTTGCGATCCATGACGAGATGGACATTGCTAAAAACTACCGTCTAAGAGCTGCTCTCTGCCTAAAAGACAAAGGCGCTCCTCTCCAACATTCTTGGTACCATACTGGAGGAATATAAAGGATCGAAGAAAAGGACGTGGTCACGAAAGGTACCACAGATCTGATCAATAAACCCCACTCCATGGCTAAGTCGATGTCCACTCATTATCATGAGGAGGCAGACACCATGGTTCCTTTGCAAGTAATTGATGTCGTCGGTGACTAAATTCTGAGAGACATAGATGTGTGGTCGCCTGACACTGACGCACTGATCTTGCTGGTAGACCTTATGACTCATGGACAACTTAGTGCATTCACCAAGCCCAGTTTCCTCACTGCAAAAGGCGACAAATATCGATCGATCAAGATTCGTGAGCGTGTCAGAGTCATTGGGCGAGAGAAGTGAACTAATTGGTGAAGGGGTGTTCACAAGCCATGAGGGCCCAATTCTCAGAGAGTGGTCATTTGAAGACACATGTCCGTATCCACACTAACAAATGTGATACCTGTGCACAATTCTCAGAAAGTGGTAATTTAAGGAAACATATCCCTATCCACAAAGGGGTGACACCACACAAATGTGATACCTGTGGTGCACAATTCTCACAAACTGGTAGTTTGAAGAAACATGTCCTTATCCACACTGGGCATAAACCATACAAATGTGATACCTTTGGTGCACAATTTTCAAAAAGTGGTAATTTGGAGACACATGTCCGTATCCACATAGGTGAGAAACCATACAAATGTGATACCTGTGGTGAACGATTCTCCCAAAATGGTCATTTGAAGACACATGTCCGTATCCACACTGGGCATAAACCCTACAAATGGGATACATGTGGTGCACAATTCTCAGAAAGTAGTAGTTTGAAGAAACATGCCCATATCAACACAGGGGAGAAACCATACAAATGTGATACCTGTGGTTCACAATTCTCACAAAGTGGTAGTTTGATGAACCATGTCCGTATCCACACATGGGATAAACCATACATATGTAATCCATGTGGCGCACGATTCTCACAATGTGGTTGTTTCAAGGGTCATAACTGTACACACACTGGGGGAAAACCGTTCAAATGTGATACCTGTGGTGCACAATTCTCACAAAGTAGACACTGGAAGTGTCATGTGCGTAACCACACACGGGATAAACCATATAAATGTGATGTCTGTGGTGCACAGTTCTCACGAAATGATAATTATAAGACACACGTAAGTAACCACACAAGGACCCTACAAACATCATACCTGCATTTTGTAATTATCACAAAGTGGTACTTTGAATAATCATGTCCGTTTCCACACTGGCTAGAAACCTTATAAATGTTGTAACTGTAATGCACAGATCTTCACAAAGTTGTCTTTTTAAGGCACATGCTGTTGTCTGTGGTACTTCTATGTTGCAGTTTTCTGGCATACTATAGAAACGTGACAGTATCTCAGTTATAAAATACCTCCTCAAATCTTACTTCGCAAGTTTACCACTTCATGAACCGTTGTATTGGGATGTGCCTTAGTAAAACCCTATGGTGTATGGTAACAGTAACTAAATTGCTTCATGCTGTATCTATGGTGTTACGTGTCATGTGACGAATGCTGTTAACAGTAAATACCATGTGATATAGAAAGAAAATGCAAATTATTATAACGAAGTCTGGGAAAACTGATCCAAATATTCATGGCCTTGACTTGTGCGAATAGTATAGGGACCACTATCACAAAAGTGCCAGTGTTCCAAATAAATTCTTATTAACGGTTGAAATCTTCCTGGAAGCCGTATATGTTAAACTTATTGATGTAAAAAATCCATAACAATGATTATGTTTGTAAATAGATGCCTGAATTGATGTCATTGTAATACAACATATTCCATTTCAAAAATTACTTATGCCAGATACCAAGCTCTGCCTCAGGTTATGGACGTGGTCAGATACGTTCACGTGCACGCTAATAGTAATCAATTGCCGGTGAAACATGGTTTATACAGCATTCAATCATTCTCTGCACATGACCTTCGCGTCTCACTCAGTGTCAATCCAGGCATAGATATAGGCTACACAGAGAACGCTTTAATTCATGTAGAGTGCTTCACTATAACCGTATGTTGTATTTTGACAGTAATGTAATTTACAAATGTGATTAACCAAAAGACAACGATTGCTCCATTCGTCACTGTCTATACTTCACTCTGTTATCGTAACGCTGTTATTGATAACATCAACAAAATAGGTTGTTCACATAACTGTAAACCAAATGGTAAAATTATAAAATCTGAATTACAGGTATTGGGTGGTGTATATTAAAGTGGAAATATTAACTGTCTGTACTTTCTATCATGAAATTGTAATACTGACACGCTAACAATATACATGTATTAAGTTCTGTTTACACAATTTACTATATATCAACTGTTTAAGAAGTGGATTGATCAGATTAATAATGTTTTCCTGTAGTGATTAAACTGGAAGTAGGTCGCGACGCAATCACAAGTAATCCTGATGACCTGTCCTGATGCCGTAAATTTAACTGTTTTGAAATTTCGTCTGTTTTCCGTAAAAAAACACTGATTTGCACATATGCAACACATATTTAATAATAACTTTCTAATATTGAACTGATAATCATAAAAATTAGGTTGGCACAGATTACAATATCGATTGCGCGTACGTTGGCCATTGCAAATGCCACGCAATGTTAATGGCGCCTGAACGCATACATTATGAACCTTTACCTTACCTTGAATTTTCCTTGAATCCTCTTTTACTACGTAGTCGATGAGTTGACGAGGAAGGGAGTCAATCGCTGACTCGTGTAATCCTCCGCCCTATTTCGCAGATACTTGTCAATGTGACCCTTAAATTGATTGACGCTTGCGGACATAACAGCACTTCCAAGAAGTCTATTCCAATCGTTTACTATCGTTTGAGTGAAAGAGTACTTTCGTATATCAAGGCTAAAGTGTAATTTGCTTATTTTGTAAGGGTGCCCTCTTGTTTTGCCATGCTCGTTTTCCATAATAAAGAAGTCGGCAGGAAAAATACTATCCAACCCATTTATTATTTTTAAAACTTCCAATAAATCGGCTCTCACACTTCTTGTTTCCAAAGTTGTTATTTTTAGTATTCTTAGTCGACTTTATGAATTATTTACTCTGTGCCTATGCCTGTGTGTGTGTGTGTGTGTGTGCGTGCGTGCGTGCGTGCGTGCGTGCGTGCGTGCGTGCGTGCGTGCGTGCGTGCGTGCGTGTGTGTTTGTGTGTTTGTGTGTTTGTGTGTTTGTGTGTGTGTTACATAATATATATATATATATATATATATATATATATATATATATATATATATATATATATATATATATATATATATATATATATATAAGGCAAACTCGTTGTGTACTGTCTGGGGCCGATTCTACCTTCAGGAAGCAACACACAAGAACGAGCCCAGGCAGTGCTGAAATTTAAAGAAACCGATGTCTTTCCGTTGGTTGTCTTGTTGCTTCGCCTAACTTTAACGAATTGAATTATAATGTGTCTGATAAAGAAAGACGTCCCGTTAATACAATTCAAGATGAGGTATTTCTTCGCCGTATAACATCGCCGTTAATATTATGTTCTCTAATTTTTTTATTCGACTTTGCACTTTCGGAAAGCACCTGGCGGACAGTTCGCTCGCAGGAACTACGTTTACCGGATGCCGATAGAGTGCGGCACTGTACGTGCCAGACGCCGGAGATAAGTGTTTTGCAGTATTATTGTTCGGCTGTTTCTAGTATCCTCATTCATTTCGACACGTTAATGTAAAAAGATACAAATACGCGCAAAAAATGGTAGGTTTCATTGTTTGTGAATGAGGGACAGAGAGATCAATAAGTGAACTAGGATTCGATACCGGACATTTCAGAACAAAGACGCGATCTCTGTCTCTGAGTCTAAATCACGGCCTGTTCCGCAGACCACGTGATGTGAAAATGACGCTTATCCTGGCCACGAGCATTTCGGATATTACGTCACAGCACGTCTGTATAACGCATCTCCATAGCAATCTCGACTACGCGAACGGTAAACTGCGTTCTTTTCTTCCTCATAATTTTGATAGGTTTTTGCTTGCGAAACAAGTAGAATTCAAGAAAACTGACAGTGCCATAACAATACAAACTACAATTGTAATCGTTATTTTGTTCTTTACTTCAGTCTCAGGAAGACGACTACAACTTAAAATACGATCGACACTGAACTTCAGTTTTAACTGTACAATGCCAATGATCCGAGGGCGAGACCCTGCCCTGGAAGAGCACAACGGAGAAGAAACGCATCGCAGACACAGGAGAAACGGGAAAAGGCGGGGAAATACGACAAAGAAATCGGGGAGAAACAGGTCAGTAGGATATTTTCTGGTTATTGCACCTTCGAAGGACACAAACTTCTGGTAAAATGTATTTTAAGTAACTTGACATAATCTTGATCTATAAGACTATATAGACCACATTTTGTATTGTGTATAATACATGGAAAGTGAATACAATCTTCAATACTAATCAGTTTGTGTAATAGTAACCATGGCAGCCACACCATTAGCAATTTGATACCATGGAAAATGTAATAGAACATTACATTATCGATGTATTATCTAAACTATTATATTGAGTAAATTTTCCGTGAAGTTGTGTTTGTGAATAAGGAGTATTACGTTTGTTATTAATAGAAGTATGAATGTTAATATTTAGTTACAAAATCAAACAATTTCTACTTACACCCGGGTATTTGATTGCACTTCCTACTATTTAAATCTGGCATTTGATGTTATTTTATAACATATAAATTATATGCTATTTTGCGAAATGATTACTAAAAAACACATTTATACTACTTTTGATGTGTTTTTTACACACTACCAACCAATTTTGTCCACGCAAAAAGTTATAGTACGAGATATAGCACGTCACAATTTGAATGTGTAGCTACTTATAAATCATTTTGCTTACCATTAAATGTAATACTTAATTTGTCATAAATTAAACTATGTTGCTTAAATGAGCCCTACCATTGTTTATGTTATAAATTACCAAGCAGTGAATGGTTTTCTACATAGGACACTGGTTACACAATCAGTTTGTTTTAGCTGGCCTAGGTTTGGATTTCTGGTGACATGTAGCTTGTTCAATCAAATAATCAAAATATGATTAAATAACTACTTATCCAGGGCTTATATTTCAGTGTATAATTGGTGTAGTATAATTTGCCAATCATTTCATATATTTGTTTTCATATGTTTCAATGTTTACAATGTGGGAAGTAAAAATTGTTTCGGATGGGGAAGAGGTAGGCCCACCTCCCCTTGGCTTAGGTACCTCCCTTTGGCTACCCCGACATGCAATCGCATGTTACAAGCTCACTGAAAGCATTTGGAATTGCAGCACTTCTTAACCAAGCCACCAGTGTTCAATGTGGGATGAAAGAATCCTAGCACTTGAAGAGAACTGACACAGGAGAAAAATCAAAGAGACCATTAACATACACAGGGAATGTCTCTAAACAGAGACATTGGCCAGAAACTCACGCCTGACATGCTCCAGTTTGTGTCACATGATGTTGTTCACATGGCATGGCTGAAGAAAACTGACAGACAGCCAAAATGCATGGAGAAAACAAAAACATTTTTGAGAGCTAAATTATTTACAAAAAAAGTAAAATATTGGTTGCTTGTAAAAACAATTGATTGATACATTGTATAACCACTAAAAACCAAACAAAATATTTTCAGTCATACTTGAAAGTGTGTGGTTTTAAAATGAGCCTGGGACTGTTTCAGTAATGTTTTAATAAGCTCTTAAGTCCTGCCCCTGGTATTTGGTCTTAAAAAAGTACATTTTGGTTGGTGATATGGTTGGAATTGTTTGCTGTTTGAAAAGTTCCTTAATTTAACAAGAATTAAATTTGATGATGGATTTCTTATTCATGAGCTCATTACCGGTAGTAATTTTAGTGAAACACTCCCCAGAACTCTAACTATATTACACATATATTGGTATGTGTAATAGTTAATTTATTTTTTTAAGCTCAAATACAAGATGATAAACTGCCTGAACATATGTTTAATATTTCATATTATATTTTAGAATGGTTTGTGTACTAATTATTTCTTTTCTTCAGGATGACTACAATGTGATCAACATGTGCACTAACTGTTATTTTTCTTCAGAGTGATTATGAGATGGTAGTCGTATATTAAGTATTGGTTTTTTCTTCTTCAGAAAATATACTACAAGTACATAAAGATTGTAGATGTGTTCTAATTATTCTTCCAGATGAGTGTGATATGATAGACTAATCATTGCATTGCTTCTTAATCATGATGGGATTATAGAGATGTATACTGTTTATTGTTTTATTTTTAGGGCCCGTGCAATATGATAGACATGTGTATTAGTTCTAGTTCAAGTTCTGTACTAAATAGTGTTTTTCTTATGGATGAGTGTGATAATGTTATTGTTTTTCTTCAGCAGGAGAAAGAGGCTGTAGGCATGTGTACTAATATTGTTGTTTTTCTTCAGGAGGAGACAGAGACTGTAGGCATGTGTACAAATGTTGTTGTTTTTCTTCAGGAGGCGAAAGAGACTGTAGGCATGTGTACAAATATTTTTTGTTTTTCTTCAGGAGGAGAAAGAGGCTGTAGGCATGTGTACAAATGTTGTTGTTTTTCTTCAGGAGGCGAGAGAGACTATAGGCATGTGTACTAATATTGTTGTTTTTCTTCAGGAGGAGAGAGAGACTGTAGGCATGTGTACAAATGTTGTTGTTTTTCTTCAGGAGGCGATGATGGTTATAGAGCATGTGTACTAATATTGTTGTTTTTCTTCAGGAGGAGAGAGAGACTGTAGGCATGTGTACAAATGTTGTTGTTTTCTTCAGGAGGGAGAGAGACTATAGGCATGTGTACTAATTTGTTGTTTTTCTTCAGGAGGGAGAGAGACTTAGGCATGTGTACAATGTTGTTGTTTTCTTCAGAGGAGAAAGAGACTGTAGGCATGTGTACTAATGTTTTGTTTTTCTTCAGGAGGAGAAGAGACTGTAGGCATGTGTACTAATTTGTTGTTTTTCTTCAGGAGGAGAAAGAGACTGTAGGCATGTGTACTAATGTTGTTGTTTTTCTTCAGGAGGAGAAAGAGACTGTAGGCATGTGTACTAATGTTGTTGTTTTTCTTCAGGAGGAGAAAGAGACTGTAGGCATGTGTACTAATGTTGTTGTTTTTCTTCAGGAGGAGAGAGAGACTATAGGCATGTGTACTAATGTTGTTGTTTTTCTTCAGGAGGAGAAGAGACTGTAGGCATGTGTACTAATGTTGTTGTTTTTCTTCAGGAGGAGAGAGAGACTATAGGCATGTGTACTAATATTGTTGTTTTTCTTCAGGAGGAGAGAGAGACTGTAGGCATGTGTACAAATGTTGTTGTTTTTCTTCAGGAGGTGAGAGAGACTATAGGCATGTGTACTAATGTTGTTGTTTTTCTTCAGGAGGCGAGAGAGACTATAGGCATGTGTACTAATGTTGTTGTTATTCTTCAGAGGAGAAGAGACTAGCATTTACTAATGTTTGTTTTTCTTCAGGAGAGAGATACTGTAGGCATGTGTACTAATGTTGTTTTTCTTCAGGAGGAGAAAGAGACTGTAGACATTTGTACTAATGTTATTGTTTTTCTTCAGGGAGAAAGAGACAGTAGACATTTGTACTAATGCTATTGTTTTTCTTCAGGAGGAGAAAGAGACTGTAGGCATGTGTACAAATGTTGTTGTTTTTCTTCAGGAGGTGATAGAGACTATAGGCATGTGTACTAATGTTGTTGTTTTTCATCAGGAGGAGAAAGAGACTGTAGGCATGTGTACTAATATTGTTGTTTTTCTTCAGGAGGAGAGAGAGACTGTAGGCATGTGTACTAATATTGTTGTTTTTCTTCAGGAGGAGACAGAGACTGTAGGCATGTGTACAAATGTTGTTGTTTTTCTTCAGGAGGCGAGAGAGACTATAGGCATGTGTACTAATATTGTTGTTTTTCTTCAGGAGGAGAGAGAGACTGTAGGCATGTGTACAAATGTTGTTGTTTTTCTTCAGGAGGTGAGAGAGACTATAGGCATGTGTACTAATGTTGCTGTTTTTCTTCAGGAGGCGAGAGAGACTATAGGCATGTGTACTAATGTTGTTGTTATTCTTCAGCAGGAGAAAGAGACTAAGCATTTGAACTAATGTTATTGTTTTTCTTCAGGAGAGAGATACTGTAGGCATGTGTACTAATGTTGTTTTTCTTCAGGAGGAGAAAGAGACTGTAGACATTTGTACTAATTTTATTGTTTTTCTTCAGGGGAGAAAGAGACTGTAGACATTTGTACTAATGTTATTGTTTTTCTTCAGGAGGAGAAAGAGACTGTAGACATTTGTACAAATGTTTTTTTTCTTCAGGAGGTGAGAGAGACTATAGGCATGTGTACTAATGTTTTGTTTTTCATCAGGAGGAGAAAGAGACTGTAGGCATGTGTTCTAATATTGTTGTTTTTCTTCAGGAGGAGAGAGAGACCGTAGGCATGTGTACTAATATTGTTGTTTTTCTTCAGGAGGCGAGAGAGACTATAGGCATGTGTACTAATGTTGTTGTTTTTCTTCAGGGGAGAGAGACTGTAGGCATGTGTACTAATGTTGTTTTTCTTCAGGAGGAGAAAGAGACTGTAGACATTTGTACTAATTTTATTGTTTTTCTTCAGGGGAGAAAGAGACTGTAGACATTTGTACTAATTTCATTGTTTTTCTTCAGGAGGAGAAAGAGACTGTAGGCATTTGTACTATTGTTGTTTTTTCTTCAGGAGGAGAAAGAGACTAAGCATGTGTACTAATGTTGTTGTTTTTCTTCACAGGAGAAAGAGACTGTATACATTTGTACTAATTTTATTGTGTTTTTTCAGGGGAGAAAGAGACTGTAGACATTTGTACTAATGTTATTATTTTTCTTCAGCAGGAGAAAGAGACTGTAGACATTTGTACTATTCTTTTTTCTTCAGGAGGAGAAAGAGACTGTAGACATTTGTACTAGTGTTATTGTTTTTCTTCAGGGGAGAAAGAGACTGTAAACATGTGTACTAATGTTATTGTTTTTCTTCAGGAGGAGGAAGAGACTGTAGACATATGTACTAATTGTATTCTTTTTCTTCAGGGGGAAAAAGAGACTGTAGACATGTGTACTAATTGTATTGTTTTTCTTCAGGAGGAGAAGAGACTGTAGACATGTGTACTAATTGTATGTTTTTCTTCAGGGGAGAAAGAGACTGTAGACATGTGTACTAATTTATTGTTTTTCTTCAGGAGGAGAAAGAGACTAAACATTTCTACTAATTTTATTGTTTTTCTTCAGCAGGAGAAAGAGACTGTAGACATGTGTACTAATAGTGTTGTTTTTCTTCAGGGGGAGAAAGAAACTGTAGTCAAGTGTACTAATGTTATTGTTTTTCTTCAGGAGGAGAAAGAGACCTTAGACATGTGTACTAATGTTATTGTTTTTCTTAGGAGGAGAAAGAGACTGTAGACATGTGTACTAATAGTATTGTTTTTCTTCAGGAGGAGAAAGAGACTAGACATAAGTACACATTTTATAGTTTTTCTTCACGAGTAGAAAGAGACTGTAGACATTTGTACTAATTTTATTGTTATTCTTCAGGAGGAGAAAGGGACTGTAGACATGTGTACTAATGTTGTTGTTTTTCTTCAGGAGGAGAAAGAGACTGTAGACATTTCTACTGATATTATTGTTTTTCTTCAGCAGAAGAAAGAGACTGTAGATATGTGTACTAATTTAATTGTTTTTGTTCAGGGGGAGAAAGAGACTGTAGACATGTGTACTAATTTATTGTTTTTGTTCAGGAGAGAAAGAGACTGTAGACATGTGTACTAATTTCATTGTTTTTCCTCAGGAGGAGAAAGAGACTGTAGACATGTGTACTAATTTCATTATTTTTCCTCAGGAGGAGAAATAGACTAGACATGTGTACTAATTTATTCTTTTTCTTCAGGAGGAGAAAGAGACTGTAGACATGTGTACTAATTTTATTGTTTTTCTTCAGGAGGACAAAGATTTTAGGCATTTGTCCTAATGTCTTTTTTCAGGAGGAGTAAGAGACTGCATACATTTGTACTAATGTTATTGTTTTTCCTCACGAGGAGAAAGAGACTAGACATTTATACTAATTTTATTGTGTTTGTTCAGGAGGAGAAAGCGACTGTAGACATTTGTACTAATTTATTTTTCTTCAGGAGGAGAAAGACTCCAGACATCTGTACTAATGTTATTGTTTTTCTTCAGGAGGAGAAAGAGACTGTAGGCATGTGTACTAATGTTGTTGTTTTTTTCAGGAAGAGAAAGATACTAGGCATTTGTACTAATGTTATTGTTTTTCTTCAGGAAGAGAAATACTGGACATTTGTACTTATTTTTGTGTTTTTCTTCAGGAGGAGAAAGAGACTGCAGACATGTGTACTAATTTCATAATTGTTCTTCAGGAGGAGATTGAGATTGCTGACATGTGTACTAATTTAATAGTTTTTCTTCAGGGATTGTAGACTTGTGTCCTAATTTCAAACTTTTTCTTCAGGTGGAGAAGTAATAGTTACTCTGTTTCTTCAGGTTGAATACAATATCATGCACTTTTTTAGGAAGACTACATGATGTTAGACAGCATACACAACTAGTATTAATTATTGTTCTTTATTTCAGGTGGACTACGAGATGAGACACAATGTGTACATGAAGGAGAAGAAGCCACTGAACAAGTGGGAGGAGGACTTGAAGTCCCTGGAGGAGGAGTACAACCATATTATGGAGGACTGGCACATCACACGGGAGAAACAGGAAGAGGTGTGTTCTGTTGTCATCCTGTCACACAAAAGTACCTCTTCTAATTTCTGTCATATCTAGTGAAGTATCTTTTCAGTCACAGCTGGATAAGTACTTGTGCTACCACAGCTGGTCAAATATATGTTCCATCACAACTACCTGGTAATGGGGCGATCACTCTGGCCCGAATGAGCTTCCGTTTGTTTTCCGTATACGAAAGTGGTGTGATTTTTTAAACTGGCTGAATGTCCCTCCGAATGTGTTTTCGCCAAATGTTTTCAGTATGGTTTCAGAATGCTTTCAGGTTTAGACCGAATACTTCCCGCATGTTGACTTCGAAAGGTTTCCTTTCCGACCGCTTTCTGTATACTTTCTGAATGCTTTCAGAACATGGCGAATCTACCTAGAATGGACCGAACTCTTTCTGCATGCTTTCCGAACGTTTTCGGCTTACTCTAACGTCCGGCCGAATGCTTTAAGAACTGCCCGTGTAACGGAAATGTTTCAAACATGCGGTATATTGCAAGGAGGAGAGACATATATGAGCATCTTGGATTATCTATTTGGATTATTCTACTTATCACACACACAATGCCACCAAAGAGGAGAGCAGGGAGGAAGGGAGGGACTGGGGAGAAGGAAGGGAGGAAGGGGAAGAAGAAGCAGTTGCCACCCAAAAAAGTACTGTAAGTATTTCTGTGTTTTTACACCATTATAACATCATAAAAATGTGCATTTCCCCCATGTTTTATGACCCCCCTTCGTATAACATATTCCTGTAAAATGTATAAACATATTTTTAATTGACTGTAAATGGTCAATTATTCACCTGTAAAACTGTAGAATATGTTTGCTGTAAAATGTAAAATCATAGAAATTTATGTAAAATTCATTCTTATTGTGTGTAAAATGCAGTTTCAATTCACTGTAAAATGTAGATAAGTCACCCCATGCAGGTGTAAGTACACAATCTGTTATAATTATAGGCGGAAGTTTATGTTAGTGCAGCTGCAGAAGCAACAGCCTTTATACCAAAAAAAGTTAACAATATAAAAACATGTAATGATATTGTAATGTATAATGAATGAATTAATTAAAGCAATTAAGAATGCAATAAAATGTATCAATAAATAAATAAATATTAAATTACAATAAATATGTCATATATATTTTACAATATTAAGTCATAACTGTTAAAAAGATAAAAGCATCTAATAATTTACTGAAATGATTATGATGGATGTTTGTCATACAGTGATGTATCACAACATTAATTTTCATGTCATACTTTATTTATATATTGTTTAATTCTGCTTCTTGCAGCTTGGTGAGACAGTAGAGGAGCCCCCAGTGGATGAGGGTAGTGATGAGGGCAGCACACCAGGCAGTCCTCTCGGTCCCACACCACCACGCACAGAGGCAGATCCTGTGGAGCTCTCGCTGGAGGTTCTTACCAGACTATCCACCTCTGACAGGATAGGCAAGGGGACCAGGGGCAAGGGGAAGGGGAAGGTAAATATCAAACATGTCACTCATAACAATAATGTAGAATCATTTATTATTATTAATTAAAGCTTCCAAATCATTTTGTTTTGCCCATCGCCAATCCTTTTCTTTCATGTCCAGTCGCGTTCTATATAAATAGGTCAAGTAATAAGCGCCGTTTGCTTAATATAAAAACCAATCAGCGTTACACTGGGTAGCAGACGAAAACCGATCGCGTTGGCAACAGCTGGCGCCATTTGTTTAAACGGTTACATGCAGAATCCGAGATCAGCCATCCAGGCTCGATCGATCATGTGAGATTTTCAAGCTACAGTCTTTTCCGGATGTCACGATAACTCAGATGTGTGGTTCAACAATTCGCTACCAAAGCTTTTATATTTTTCTGAGTTTTCTGTTTATTTCATAAAAAAGAAGGCACATATATGCATAAACGAATTAGCGTGTCACAGGGGATACTTTGTAGGTTTGCTTTTTCGTGAAATTAGTCTCAAACGCGAGGAGCAAAAGTAATCAAACTGATAATGGATTTTTAACATAATGTACAAAATTTACAAAGAGACATCTGAAACATGTAAAAATGTAAAATCGTATCATTAACTTAATGTAAATAATTAATCAACTATAATGTTTATATTGTATTGCTTTTCTCCTGAAGGCAGTTTGCAAGGCCAAGGACTCCCCGATACATTGCGGGCGTCAACAGAGGAAGTCATGGGCCTCCTGAAGCATGCAAAGAATAGATCCACCCCCAACTCATCTGAAACCTATGGTCAGTACCTGGTGTCCGTATCTACAGATATACACAGGCAACTGCTGAGTATTTGGCGGTGTGAGGTTAGTACATGACCATGTCTCCTTAAACTGTAACCTTTGTTTGTGTCAACAATTAATTATATAGAAATTTAAATAAATAAGAAATAAATTTATTTATAACATAGAAATCTAGATAAATAGTAAGTATCAAAAAGTAAGTAAATAAATAAATAAAACAAGGAAGAGTCATGTCCATATCCACACTGGTAAAAAAACATACAAATGTGATAGCTATGGTGAACAATTCTCACAAAGAGATTATTTGAAGACACATGCTTATCCACACTGGTGGGGAAAAGCCATACAAATGTGATATCTGTGGTGAACAATTCTCACAAGGTGGTTATTTGAAGAAAAAAACATGTCCGTATCCACACTGGGGAAAAACATACAAATGTGATATACCTGTGGTGCATAATTGTCACAAAGTGAACATTGGAAGAGTCCTGTCCTTATCCACACAGAGGAACAATCATATAAATGTAATACCTCTGGTGCAGAAGTCTCAAAAAGTGGATATTGAAGAGTCCTGTCCATATCCACACTGCGCAAAAACCATATAAATGTGATACCTGTGGTGTGCAATTCTCACAATGTGGTAGTTTGAAGAAACATGTCAACCATACAGAGGATAAACTATACAAATGTGATTCTTATGGTGCACAATTCTCACAAAGTGGACGTTGGAATAGTCGGGTCTGTATCCACACAGGATAAACCATACAAATGTGGTGCACAATCCTCACATGGTGGTAATTTGGAATCCCTTGTTCATATCCACCAGACCAGGGTCTAATATATTTGTATTTGAAAAATTATTTAAATACTTTTTAAAAAGTATTTTATATTGAGGAATTTAAAAGTATTTGTATTTTAAATACTTGACATTTTAAAATACATTGTCAGTATCGACATTTATGTTTCATAATCACATGTAATGCCTGCCAAACTCACTACCTACACTGTAAATCACATTTCACAGAATGGATTGTTTTTAACCTTCAAAATACCCATTGATTGCAACTTTAATGTGTCTTTCATTCAACAGTGCTAATTACTGAAGAAGACACTTGACAGCAGACATGGCCCTGGCAGTGACCACAACCTTTGGTTGGTCTGACCCAGAGGATTGGATTAGCACCTGAGGGTGACCATAGGTCAATATACCCTTTGCTTATTAGTCAGGCTCTAAGCTGGCACCAGGTTGTTCTGGCCTCCAGGTTGTCTTTCCAGTTGAGCTGTGACACTTCCTCATAAGACCCTAGCCCTCTTCTGAGGACAACATAGGTATTTTATTAACTTAATAAACAACACTTTACCTCTGTGGATAGACGTTTCTATGTCAGTTGTCACTGATTTAGTTAGCAATAACAAGACTCCCTTGCACAGATGTGCCTGTTGTCTTATGAGCAAACCACTAATTATGCCGATAAACTTGATGTTTCGAGATATAATTTGCTTTTATTTTACCTATATAGTAATATATCCTGAAAATGATAAGTACTTGAAATAGTTTATAATGTATTTAAATGTATTTATATTTGAATCCCTGAAGAGTATTTGTTTTTAAGTTCATTTCAGTGTATTTGACCCCCATGTCCGAATCCACACGGGGGATAAACAATATAGATGTGACACCTGTGGTGCACAATTCTCATAAATTAGTTTTTTGCGAAGTCCCATGTCCGTATCCACACTGGGGAAAACCATACAAATGTTATACCTGTGGTGCACAATTCTCACATAGTTGTAGTTTGAAATCCCATGTCCGTACCCATGTTGGGTATAAACTATATAAATGTTATACCTGTGGTGCACAATTCTCACGAAGTGATTATTTAAAGACACTTGTCTGTATCCACCCAGGGACCCTATTAATGTGATGCCTATGGTAAACAATTCTCAAAAGGCGGTACTTTGAAGAGCCATGTAAGTTTCCCCACTGGTGAGAAATCCTAAAAATGTTGTACATAACTAAGTCGTCATTTTATGGCACGTGTCTTTATCTATGATACTTCTATGTCGCTATTATTTTGGCATTCTATAGTATCACAGTTATATCTTTCGTCAAACCTTACTTCGCAAGGTTACTACTTCATGAACCAGTTGTCATATCAGGATGTGTTTTAGTACAACTCTATGATGTATCGTAACAGTAACTAACAAATATGGTTAACCAAATGACTACAATTGCTCCATTTGTTACTGTAAATACTCCATGCTGCAATTGTAATGTTGTGTGTCACTTGATGATTGCTGTTAAAATTGAATAATAAGTGGTCTATAAAGAAAATGCAAATTATTATACCATTGGTAAGTCTGGCAAAATTGACCCAAATATTCATGAATATGCCTTGCATTCTCCAAAAATGTTTGTGACACTTTGTTTTTAATTTTCCTCGCTGTATGAGTTACTTATTTGTTATGTCACACGTAAATTGTACATATTGTTGGATTTGTTTTGACGAGTTCGTTCAGGGAATGTGTTGATTCACTATTGTATGTAAAAAGTAGGTATGCCAGTTCCTGCTACTATAGTCAAAAACAGCCATAATATGTTTTCCATTTTCAGTTCTTTGGGCTAAAGGTTCAATGGACACGTGACATCACTTTGTGTCCCCAGTCCACCATTAGCCCTCAGATCTCAGAAACCGTTGAAGACCTGTTTTATTTTGTTGCAGATATGTTTCTTGTGGTACTGTCATTATGCACAAGATATATAAATCTCATTGACACTTTGTTAAGCCTCCTAGAGACACTTTTTTTAGCCTTAAAACTGATGCACTGCATGTTTTCCTGTTTTAATTAAAAACGTTCCTGAAGCTTTTCCTCTAATTTTGCATGAACTTCGTTGCACTCTAGAAATTTGCAGTTTACTAGTAATCTCAGGGCCTCCCAAAAAGCAAAATATTAAAATGTTGCCTGTTTCTGCCTGAACCTTTAGCTCCTCCGGGGACATGGAACTCATTTATTAATGGAAATATTTTTTCCATAACAGTTATAACTAGATGCCTGAATTGATGTCAGTGTAATAAATTTATTTTCAAGAAAAGTTAGTTTCACCTGACACCAAGGTCTAGCCCACATACTTGTGGTTATGGACGTGAGCAGAATTGTTCACGTGCACGCAAACATTAATCAACTGTCTGTGAAATATGGTTATCCTATATAAAGGTGTGTTGATGTATATATGTATTAATGCGATGAGTATACGTTACTTGTTTTGCAAACATAAATTTGGTTTTGCCTAATTATTATACAACTGTTTTGCCCAATATCAAACTACAGCAATTATTGTTACACCCGATACTAAACTTTAATGTCACCATTATGTAATAAAATCATTACTGCTGGAATATATTATGTATAAAAAAATATTTTTGCTTAGTGATGTACATATTTTAAGTAAAATCTCAAGCCATGTGAAATCATATTCTATGGACACAGCCATATACTGAAGGTTGATGTGTTAAGTAAACTACAGTTCATCAATTCCATGAAGAACAACAATATCCCTGTCTAATCAAAATAAAAAACAAATATAATATTTATTTATAATTACTTATGAAACGAACATGGGTCTTTGGTACCAGGAATAATTATAATTTGTAATTATACTGTAGCTGCCTATTGGTGAATTCTCGATTTAAATTTAGACAATTCAGTCCTGAAAGTATTATTGCTAACCAGGTTTATCAATTATCATGACAACAAATCAAACAAAGAGTGTATGTTTTTACCCATTGTTGCTACAAAAAATGTGACAACAAACATTGTTAGTTTCTAGACTTTGTCGAGTTATTGCACTCAAATGCTTTATGTTTTCGACAAGTTCATCTGTTGTTCATGTATTAACAATAACTTAATATATGTGATCAAGATAGCAATTATTGATTCGGGGAATATTTTCTGTAACTGTGCATATAGTTCAAATTGTGTTATACAGATTAGCAGTTTAGATACAATATGTAATGAGCAACTGATGCTATATACATAATGTTGTTGCTATGGGTTTATCATAATATTTGTTATGTTGATTGTACACCTTACACTCGATGTTGAAAGAGTTTATAATAAAAATATTTAGTACAACAAAATTTTGATTTCAATATATTTTACTAAGTTGACATATATATATATATATATATATATATATATATATATATATTATATATCATATATCATATAGCTCGGCCTACAAATATGTATATATACATATAATATAATATATATATAATATATATATAATTTGTGATTTCAGAACATCTTCCCGAGCAAGGTTACTTCCTCTGCTTCAGCGTTCTATGGTAGGGCATTCACACCTGCCATAGCATTGTAGGACATTCATATGCCCTATTTTTGTAGGGCATTCACACCAGCCTCATTTCACAGTTTACCGTCTTCTGTATTCTGTGTTCCTTTTTATATTCTCTGCACATGACCTTCGAATCTCAATCAGTATCAATCCAGGCTTATATATAGGCCACATAAAGAGCGCTTTCATTCAGTTGAATTCTGGCGAACTGACCCAAAAAGGAAAGGCGGACCCCAAACTAGAAACTGTGTATGCAGTTCTTTTTTTTGGTAATGTTTTCAGGGCTGTAAATGATTAAATCACATTTGTAATTAAATGTAGGCATGGAATTACATGAAATAATTATGTTGACACTTGAGATTAATGAAACATTGTCAATGCAATTATACAGAACAACACAACGTTGATTTAAGTATAACTGGCAGGGTGTTACATGCCTTCACATTTCGCAAAATGCTTCGACAAAAAGACGTTTTATTTCACTACGTTTTTTTCTCCATGGGAGGAAATTTTCTCTGTTTCCCACTGGGTTTCTGTAGGCATACAAACATGCTCTATAATTGTAGGGCATTAACACCTGACGTACCAATGTAGGGCATTCGCACAAGCTGTATAATTGTAGGGCCTTCACACCAGCCATACCAGCTACCAGCATAGGGCATTCATACTTGTATCATATTGTAGGACATTTACACAAACATTGTAGAGCATTCACACATTCCCTACCTTTGTTTATATGTATATATATATACAGGTGTATATATATACAGGTATATATATATTTATATATATATATATATATATCATGAGCTGTTGTGTCAAACAATTAATTGAAACCATGCATATTGCTTAAGCAAGAGTGTTCACTGTATATTCCAATAAAAAGAATATATCAGTGGCTTTGGAAACCATAGTGCAACCATGCAACATCACTAGATAAACAATGGTGGCTGTTTAGTTTTGTGGATAACATAATAAGTGACTCAACTAAACCAGTGGCTCAACTAACAGTAACACTGCCTTCCCCTATTGATAAGAACGCTCACATGTGGCTCCATCCCGTGGTGTCAGGTAAATCGAGGTTGGTTATAAACGGTGGCGCCTCCACACGGAGAGTGAATTGGTAAAGTCCAGAAGGCGCAGGATTACTAACTTGTATAATTTAGTGAACACTGCCTTCTTATGCGCTACTCAAAGGTTGTTTTCTGTTGTTTGTAGCTCTGAACTAAACTAGTGCCCATGAGATGAATGAACCTATTGATTATATTTTAGGCCTCCGTATATTTTACATATTCGGTTACTGCTGTGGGCGATAAACGAGTGTCAGACACTGGGCTGTTGGTATCTTGTCATTTCTTGGGGATTCGGCCCAAACGTTTAAACGTATTCGGCTCATTGAGCTGAATGATCCTTTCTGCTAGCGCTGATGTTTGGACTTGATCTATTTGCGTTGGTCTTGTCCGAATCAGCCGCATCTGCAAAGATAATTTAAGCCATCTATGACTTAAGTATAAGATTACCATCCGACCTGCCTAACTTGTACATTATTGTGAAGACCTGAACCAGAAGGACTAAACGTTAATTAAAAGTATTTTTGATGTAAATTGTATTATACATAAATGTAATGATAATTAAGTAAATGTAGATATAAACAACTATATAGTAGTTACGTACCCTAAGGGACAGTCCTCGGTCCACTGCTTTTCCTATCCTTCATCAGCGACCTACCAACAGGAATAACTTCTAAGCTCCATCTTTTTGTGGGCGACTGTCTCCCTTACAGAACCGTTTCCACCCAGCTGATTCAGTAGCTCTCCAAGAAGACCTGAACACACTCCAGAAATGGTCTGACATATGGCAGATGAAATTTAACACTGAAAAATGCTACGCCAAACGAATCATTCTCTGTTATCACACAATCAATGTTGACTATCATCTAGGAGGATGTACACTGTCCATGGTCACACAGTATCCATACCTAGGTGTCATCATATATAATACAATGTCCTGGCAGAATAACAACACCTCCCGGGCCAACAGAGTGCTGGGCCTTATTGAGCGAAACCTTAGAGGAACGTCACAGAAGCTAAGATAACAAGCCTACGTTTCACTTGTACGTCCCCACTCAGAATATTGCAGTACTGTCTGGAACCCATACACCAAGAAGGAGGTAAATAAGATAGAGAACATCCAGCATTGAGCAGTCAGATTTCTTCTAAACAATTACAATCAAAGCGAAAGCATGTCCGCATTGATTAACCATCTCCGTTGGGACTCCCTTGAGAAAAGAAGACAACAGTATTGCCTTCTTTTGCTGTATAGGATCCCAAACCAACTGATTGCCATTAATGGTAACCACTACCTTACCCCAATGCTCCCCACCTGTCCAGTACAAGGTATTATCATCCAAGTATATATCAGATTATCCCAGATCGCATTCAGGTCTACAGCAATTCTTTCTTCCCACGAATTGTCTTCTGGTGGAACGCCCTTCCTGGGAATGTCGTGGTAGCCCCAACCATCTAAGCATTTAGGGTAATGGCAGTTTCACACTTCTAAGCTGTGGTCTGTGTTTTTACTCGCACCTCGTTGATACTTTACTCGCACCTTATATATACTTTGTCTAGCACCTTCACACCTGGCACAGCACAATTGTATATATACACTCATCAGCATCAAAATCCAGACTGATGAACTCTGCTGATTAATCACGTAGACATAGACATAGTATGCAATTATATTATTAGTTTCAATTACATTTTCAAATAATAAATATCAAGGCTAACATTTTAAATTATGATCATTAAACAATAAAAACGAGTTTAAAATAATCTGATTTAAGGAGAGATTTAAATGTATCCATGTTTAAAATCATACATAAATTAATATTTTGTATTACTACATTAATCCTATATTATTAATTCCTTATACAAATAGGCATGTAATGTAATCACGCCACATGTGGTCATATTCAGCGGATATGGCACACCTGCATTTTAGCGAAGTGGGCCGAATCATACCGTTTCAGTGGGCCTAATTATCCCATCTCATTGGCCGAATCATCCTTCGGACTGAGCCGAATAAATTTTGTGCCGAATCATCCAGAACCCATTTCCTATATGCCCTGGCAATTTTCTGAGCAGCTATGAAATAAGTGCGATTCTGAACCATTATTTTATTTAGAATAAATGACTTATGGGAATCCAAATAGATAATTTTGTAGTTTAGGAACACAATTAAAAACCCAAGTGCAATTCTGACCATTATTTTATTTAGAATAAATGACTTATGGGGAATCCAAATAGATATTTTTGTAGTTTAGGAACACAATTAAAAACCCATGAAAACAGGCATTCGCTGTCACAATATTATGACTTACATCCACTATACCTTTACTGCACCTATGCTGTTGTGATTTGATAAAAAATATGCTATCTTTTATCAATAAAAGTGTACATCAAATGCATTCATCTTCCGTGTACACCATGTGTACATTTTCATAATTCAGAACTCCACTAAGTGTCGCCACTGTACATATTTTTGCTATCACCTCCATGTACAAATGCAAGTAAATACTACCTCATGTATGTATTGTCAAAAGTACCTCCTATTGCATTACAAAATCAAATCATTCTGAAATCAGTACTTAGTTATATTAATGCAGATCAAGCAAACATAATTTTTCTTAGATAGCAATTAGCAAACCAGGAAATGACTATTGTATCATCTAACGTAGATAGCAGATACATGTCTGGTATGTTCGCTAACTGTGCCTGATGTCGTTTCAGACAACGGAGACATCTGTAAAAAGTGTCTGCAGTGAAGTGACAAAGCTGCAACAAGCCGCACACATTGACGAATACAACTGTCGCGTCCTGTGCCCAACAAAACGTTATCAAACGGCCACTTTTGTGATTTCAAGAAAAAGAAAACATGTGATTGATATTCGTGGAAAATTCATTTATTTTCATACATAAAGACACCAACTCATTCAAGAAGGGAATGGAATCAAGCATGACTAAAATATTCTCTGAATGATGAATCACCTTGATGTGTTGATGCATACGATATACAAGACATTTTTCTCATCAGAGTTCAGCTTAGTGCTGTGTGTGCGCACTGACATTTGTGCGAAACCATTTAGATGTGACGCTTGTGGTAATATTTTACAAAAACGTGGTGTGTTAAAGCCTGCATTTTGACACTAACATTAGTTACAACAATTTCAAAAGTGGTACCTGTGCTTTACATGTCTCGCTGAGTATTATCCAATCATGTATTAATGCACTCTTGGTTGTGACAACGTTTTATGCAGTATAACGTTGAAGACACCAGTGTGCTTTCACACAGTGGTAAAAACCTTTGTGAATGGGAACAGGTTCGCAGTGGAAGTATATTCAATATGGCTGTGAATGTAAACACTTATACTATTGTGAAACGATTCAAATGTGGCATTTGTGGTACACGTTTTTTATGCAATCTATTCTTATTGCAGCATGACCGCATCCATACTGGTGAGAAACCATGCAAATGTGGTGCACAATTCTCAGATAGTGGTAATTTGAAGAACCATGTCCGTACCCAAACTGGGGATAAACCCTACAAATGTGATACCTGTGGTGGACAATTCTCCCAAAATGGTCATTTGAAGAGACATGTCCGTATCCACACAGGAGAGAAACCATACAAATGTGATACCTGTGGTAAACAATTCTCAGAAAGTGGTGGTTTGAAGAAACATGTTCGTATCCACACAGGGGAGAAACCCTACAAATGTGATATATGTGGTGCACAATTCTCACATAGTGGTAGTTTGAAGACACATGTCCGTATCCACACTGGGTATAAACCATACACATGTGATACCTGTGGTGCACAATTCTCACAAAATGGTCATTTGAAGAAACATGTCCGTATCCACACAGGGGAGAAACCCTACAAATGTGATACATGTGGTGCACAATTTTCAGAAAGTAGTAGTTTGACGAAACATGTCCGTATCCACACAGGGGAGAAACCCTACAAATGTGATACCTGTGGTGCACAATTCTTAGAAAGTGGTAGTTTGAAGACACATGTCCGTATCCACACAGGGGAGAAACCATACAAATGTGTTACCTGTGGTGCACAATTCTCACAAAATGGTAATTTGAAGTGCCATGTCCGTATCCACACAGGGGAGAAACCATACAAATGTGATACGTGTGGTGTACAATTCTCAAAAAGTGGTAGTTTGAAGAAACATGTCCGTATCCACACAGGGGAGAAACCATATAAATGTGATACCTGTGGTGCACAATTCTCACAAAGTGGTAGTTTGAAGAAACATGTCCGGGTCCACACAGGGGAGAAACCATACAAATGTGATACCTGTGATGCACAATTCTCAGAAAGTGGTCATTTGAAGACACATGTCCGTTTCCACACAGGGGAGAAACCATACAAATGTGATACCTGTGGTGCACAATTCTCCCAAAATAGTCATTTGAAGACACATGTCCGTATCCACACAGGGTATAAACCTTATAAATGTGATGGCTGTGGTGCACAGTTCTCACGAAATAATAATTTGAAGACACATGTAAGTAACCACACAAGGACCCTACACATATGATACCTGTATTTTGTAATTCTCACAATGTGGTACTTTGAATAACGATGTCCGTTTCCACACTGGCTAGAAACCCTAGACATGTAACTGTAATGCACAGATCTTCACAAAGTTTTTTTTAAGGCACATGCCGTTGTCTGTGATACTTCTATGTTGCTGTTTTCTGGCATTCTAAAGACCCGTGACAGTATCTCAGTAATAAAATATCTCCTCAAATCTTACTTCGCAAGGTTAACACTTCATGAACCAGTTGTATTGGGATGTATCTTGGTATAACCCTATGATGTATCATAACAGTAACTAACAATGAGAAAGGATCTATGGCGTTACGTGTCATGTGATGAATGCTGTTAACAGTAAATACATGTGATATAGAAAGAAAAATGCAAATTATTAAAGCGAAGTCAGGAAAACTGATCCAAATATGCATGACTTGTACGAATAGTATAGGGACCATTATCAACAAAGTGTCAGTGTTCCAAATCAATTCTTATTAACGGTTAAAATCACCATGGAAGCCGTATATGTTAAACTTATTGATGTAAATATGTTTCCATAACAATTATTATGTGTGTAAACATATGCCTGAATTGATGTCATTGTAATAAAACACATTCCATAACAATTGGAGCATTTCACAAACATTTCTTATGCCCGATACCAAGCTGTACATCTGGATATGGACGTGGGCAGAGACGTTCACGTGCACGCAAATATTAATTGTCAGTAAACATGATTTTTACAGTCTTCACTCATTCTCTGCACATGACCTTCGCGTCTCAATCAGTAGAGTGTTTCACCCTTATATGAATTTTGACAGTAATGTAATTTACAAATGTGATTAAACTAAATGACAAAGATTGCTCCATTCGTCACGGTCTATACTTCACTCTGTAATCGTACCGATGTATATCGTGATGAAAGTAGCTAAAAGTAAATACTGTATTATATATAAAGACATGCAAATTATTATAATTGTTGCACGTTTTGTTGATGAAGTCTGGCGAACTGACCCGAATAATAACAGGCGGACCCCAAACTAGAAACTCTGTGTATATTGTAGACTGGAATGTACTTTCCGTAGGAATTGGATGCCCAAAGTGAGACAATGATTGATTTTATTTTATTTGGGTATGAACTAAACATCAATCTTAAGTTACACATTTTTAGACAACTGTAAGGCCCAAAATCCAAGATGGCCGCGTCATTCAAGGAAAATACAGAAAATGGCATATCTCTGGAACTACTTGACCAACTTCAGTGATGTTAGACTCTATTGAAGGGATTTCAAACATGCCTCATAATCTGGCATATGTTTCAGGTCGATAGTAGATCAAGGTCATGCAAGAATTTGTTTGACTGGCTTCAAGTCGAAAGTCAATCAGGAAGGTCAAACCAAAGGTCAACATATGATGAACATTCAATACAATAAAATTATAACAATTAGGTCACGTTACAATTTTTTAATTAGCATAATACTAGAATGCCAACGTAAACCACCAGGGAGACACATGTACATACACACACACATACATATATATATATGTTAAACGCCGCGTACGGCAGACCAGTTATGCATATAGCACCGCGTACGGGAGACCGCTGTTTCAAAGAGACCGGAGCCGGTCTCCATAACATTTTGATGAGTGATTGCATAACTAACGAAGTTAGCACACTGACTTAGTAAAACACGAACATTTGCCAAGGTTATCAACTTTTTTCTGTGTCTGACTCTAATTAGTGGTCTAACGCTAGATGGTGCCATCTTTTAAAGAAAATGGTGCCAGCTTTTAAAGAAGTAATGTCACAACCCAAGATTTTTCTAGATTTTCTTTAGAAACAAATGCTATGACGTAAGAAAAACCACCACGGTTCTTGTTTTACGATAGAAAGTGCCATATCTTTCGCGCATGATGTTATAAAAGTTCAAAGATGACTTAGAAAAATTCGTCAAAGTGACAAAGCCGTCGCAGTGAAATGGTGAAAAGTTGGGAAATGGTACAAAGTTGGCACACCAACTTGGTAAAATGTAAACACTTGACAAGGTTATCGCGTCGAAACAGAAAAAATATTCCATTTGACTACAAGTTACAAGACTAACTTAGTAAAATTGTGAAAGCACCACCTGTCTAACGCAATGAAATGATGAAACGTTACGAAATGGTACGTAGGTAGCACACCGACTTAGTCAAATATGAAAAAACTTAATTGACAAAGTTATCGCGTGTAAATACTAAAAATATGTCAAATTGACAAAGTCATCGCGGTGAAACGCTGACAAGTTGTGAAATGGTACAAAGTTGGCACGCCGACTTAGTAAAATATGAAAACTCAACAAGTGTATCACGTCGAAACAGAAAAATATTCCATTTTACTACAAGTTACAAAAATAACTTAGTTAAACATATGAAAACACCACCTGTCTAGCGCTATGAAACGGTGAAACGTTACGAAATGCAATGAAGTTAGCACACTGACTTAGTAAAAACATTTTCCAAGGTTATCAACTTTTCTTTCTGTCTGACTCTAATTAGTGGTTGTTTTATCCTCTAGATGACGCTAGCGTCTAACGTAATGTCAAAGTTATCCGCAAGATGGTGCCAGCTTTTAAAGAAGTAACGTCACACCCAAGATTCATCTAGATTTTTGTTAGAAACAAATGCCATGACGTAAGAGAAACACCAAGGTTTTTGTTTTACGATAGAAAGTGCCATAATTTTCGCACATCAAAGATGACTCAGAAAAATACGTCAAAGTGACAAAACCGTAGCAGTGGAACGCTGAAAACTTGGAAAATGGTACAAAGTTGGCACACCGACTTAGTAAAATGTAAACACTTGACAAGGTTATCGCGTCGAAACATAAAACGTATTCTATTTTACTACAAATTACACGACTAACTTAGTTAAATTTGTGAAAACACAACCTGTCTAACGCAATGAAACGGTGAAACGTTACGAAATGCTACGTAGTTAGCACACTGACTCAGTCAAATAAGAAAACTTGGCAAGGTTATCGCGTCAAAACTTTAAATGGAACCAATTTTTAACGTTATACTATGGTCGAAGGTCGAATTGTGCCAGAAATTGTGTTATGGTCATGATCTGCCCCGCCATTTTTACGGAAGTTGTGTTTTCCACGTGGTAGGAAGCGTCATATTAACGGAAGTTATGGTGTGCGCATGACATAAAACTGTCTTAGCATCGTGTGTATAAGTGCAAATGTGATGTTTTATTTTAGGAGACTTAGAAAATAAAGCATTCCTTACAAGGATAGTCTACGAAAGTTGTCACGTGACATCATGGGTGATGGAACGACAACGAAGTTAATAATTATGTTTGTAATAAGCTCGAGTGACCATACATGACACAACGGGGACCTGGGTGAACGCTGGTTATAACAGGAGAAACATCAAGCAATACGGTTTGTACATTTTTATTCAAATAAACACAATAATACAATGTAGACATGCATTGGCCAACATGTTTGTTGTCCTAACCACGGAGGGTAGTCATAGCACGATATACATGTCCGAGGTTCTATTCACTGCTGTAGCCTTCGTCAGCGAGTACCATGCGTTTAACATTATTTCGCCATCGCTCTGAAGGATACTCGTGGTCGGTAGAGTCACGTGGGCGTGCCGAAAAGTTCCAAAACGCACGGTGACACGGCGATACATTGTTGCAAGAATGTTATTTTGGCACCAGCGCACCAGTTTACTGTAACATTGTATCGGGTTGGTTAAAAAAAATAGTGAGGTCACTGAGTGCATCAGTTGACAGATGTAATGTTAAATCACGTGCCCGTGCCGAAAATAATTGTTGTAGAAAACAACGCCTACCGCGTTGCAAGCCTCACCCCTAAAATCACGGACTTCTGAGTAACCCCCTTGCTTAGCGCCGCTCTCACCAGGATCGCCTCATTCTCATTGACTATTTTTAGAAGTTTAAACATAAGAGACACGTATTTTTGGGGTATTCATTGACGACGTATTCGTCAGATGGCCCCACTTGATCGTTGACCAGGGACGTTGACCGCCAGGGGGCGCTACATGACCTCTAACCCCTTTAACCTAATAAAAAAATAGTTAACGATATTTAAAAATAAGACACGTATTTTGGGGTATTAGTTGACGACGTATTCGTCAGATGGCACCACTTGTTCGTTGACCTGGGGTTCATCACGTATACGCCAGGGGCGCTACGTGACCCCTAACACCTTTGACTTAATTTCAAAAATAAGTTGACCAACTATCCACCAGGGGCGCTATTTGACATTGACCTATATTTTTGATCTAGACCTATATTTTTGACCTTCGCTCCGCTCCGCCATCCAATGATTGGACTCTGACATAGTACTAACACATTGAATAAGATTAAATTTGGGTGAAAATAAAGGTTAGGCTTTAAACATACATATACAACACATCTATCATGTAATATGCCATGTTGAACATGAGTTAAAGGGAACCAAAAGGGAAATATTACGTGCTATGCACGTGAAAGAGCTAATACAAAGCAACCATTCTGAACGGTAATCACATTTTTAACGTCAGTGGTTTATTAGTAAAATAATTTAAAAGTGGATAATTTTACTGAAATCATCGGCTTCATAGAGGCGTCCATGATGCGCCTCTTCCTGTTGTCTGACCGTGGTCTGACCACTCAGCACGCAGAACCGGCCTTAAAGTCACGTGTCCGATTGCGTGCGTCAATGCTATCGCCGTTGTAAACACAATGTTGTAAGATACGCGAACTTCGAAGAAGGACATCCGTTCGAAGAACGTTGCTTCGAATAGGATGTTTCTCACCGTATATACTGGGTCAAGATCCGCAGAAACGTCGGCGACGTCGAGTTTTCAAGTATGGAGCTGTGCAAACGATATTAGCGCGATATTTAATCACCAACGATAGTCGTCGAAACGGGTTACCGGTCGAATCCTTCCGTCGCCGTAGCCAAGTCATCAAAGCGCGCAAGAAGGTTAGTAAATATTATTAAGTCTTCTGTATCTAAATTATTTGAATCTTGTACCATTAGACACATTGCGATGTCTGTCGAGATGACTTATGTACATACTGATATGGTTCATAAACGTCCACCACAGTTAACGTTCTAGAAGGTATGTACACGGGATCATGGAGCCGCTAACTGGGTCCAAGCGAGTTAGGCCGTCCGATATTGTTATTCATTATTATTTGTTTTATTTTATCCTACTTTGAATGGTATATATCACGTTTGCATGAACAGAGGCATAAAAATAAGGTAACGCTACATGTCAATAACACTAAAAAAAAAACTGAATGCAAGCCAGATCATAGACGTCATAGTCAATCCGCATGAACGATAATATAGGCACTTTGATATCACTCGCTAAATAACTTTTCAAAAGTACTGCCTTTCGAGTTTCGTAGCTACGCATGCAGTTCCTATTTTCAGATTGACCGCTCTGAAAGTACCAACATGACTGCTATATTTTTCAGTAAACAGATTATTCAAACATAAAAAAATAGCATTGCGAATGTTGTTTTCAATCATTCATGTTATTTGTTCAGTGAGAGAACAAATCACAAATTCTGTGTGCTGTATCAGTTCAGATACTCATACAACATTGATACTAGGACATGTTACAGGCTTACAGTAAATGATGAATAATTAGCTATGATGAGACATAACTTATGTACTGTAAAAAATCACTGCAAATTTGCAATATTATTGCCTTTATTGGTAGTTTCTTGAAATATTGGGGACACACTGAGCAAACAAGAAGAAATATTAACAGACTAGCATAATATACTAGATGGAACGTGGACTTGTAGATATCCCACAAGATCACTCTATCCAATACAACACTAGATCTTCGGGTAAACACTCGGTAAACATTTGGAACCAGTTTCTTCTCCACCACAATGAGTGGAATTCTCTACCCTCAACCAGAGATGGAGTAATCGTACTCGTGTACTTGTACTCGTACTCGAGTACGAAGGAAAGTAATCGTACTCGTATTCGAGTACATTACCAAAGTAATCGTACTCACGATTACTTCTCACGATTAATTTTTTTTCATATGAACAGTTGCAAGCAAATATATTAGACAGATAAAAATGGCAATATTAGAAGTAATCTAATAAATGTAATATAATCAAGGTATTCATTTTCTATTACTGTTGAGCATTTCAGTTAAATAAATATTCAGTCAGATTTCCCTAATTAATACCTTCTCTTCGCAGAGAAGCAACATCTCCTCACCCTCCTGCTTAGTACAAAGTACAAGTTATATTGTGATAGTACCTGGGAAGCACTGCAGGAGATAAGCATCCTGTAACATCTTGCTTTGTAATTTTAGAAGCCAGGCCACAGCCCCACCTGTACTGTTTGCACTGTCAGTATGGTGTGAATGACTGGTCATGTTTCCAACATCCAGAATCCTGACTGGGTCTGGGCGGTTAGCTGCTAAATCCTTGTCTATTATGTTTAATTAAGTGCAAACTGTAAACCTGTCTAAATCCACAACCATTCTGTGTTTGTCCCATCCAGACACGGGGTCAAATACATTGAAATGTATTTAAATACAAATATTCTTGAGGGATTACAAAATACTTTTAAAATATAAATGTATTTAAATTGGAATACATTGAAAAGTATTTCAAATACTTGTTTATATATTTATTTTCCCAAAAATTTTTTTTTTTGTATTCTATTTAAAAAAAG
>JAODUO010001346.1:105000-118111 GCA_025642075.2 Ridgeia piscesae | reverse complement strand
CTTAATAATCAAGGAATGCAATACCTGCAAATGAAGCTGTTCAACCTTCGCAATACCTCCTCACTCGTCTTCCGCTTCAGGGAGTATAGTTCAACGTATTTTGTGAAATAGAGTCATGCCATATTTGTAGCCATTCTTGGTCTCAGTTAGTGGGCCTAAAAAGTAGCTTAAATATAAGTTTGTATAATAACATTAGGTACATTCCATTAAAAGGGGCTTCAAAGTTAAATCAGTATTCTTGATAGGACATTTGTTGTCCCTCTCTTCTAATGCCATCACATCTAAACAGGCGAACCTTCAATACTTTGGTGAGTGAGCTATTGAGTGAGTGAGCCAGTGAGTGAGTAAGTGAGCTAGTGAGTGAATGAGTGAGTGAGCTAGTGAGTGAGTGAGTGAGTGTGAGTGTGAGTGAATGAGTGAGTGAGTGAGCTAGTGAGTGATTGAGTGAGTGAGCTAGTGAGCGAGTGAGCTAGTGAGTGATTGAGTTAGTGAGTGGTGGGTGAGTGAGTGAATGAGTGAGTGAATGAGCTAGTGAGTGATTGAGTGAGTGAGCTAGTGAGCGAGTGAGCGAGCGAGTGAGTAAATGAGTGAGTGATTGAGCTAGTGAGTGATTGAGCTAGTGAGTGGTGGGTGAGTGAGTGAGTGAATGAGTGAGTGAGCTAGTGAGTGATTGAGTGAGTGCATGCGTGAGTGAGCTAGTGAGTGAGCTAGTGAGTGAGTGAGCTAGTGAGTGATTGAGCTAGTGAGTGAGTGGTGGGTGAGTGAGTTAATGAGTGAGTGAATGAGCTAGTGAGTGATTGAGTGAGTGAGCGAGTGACCGAGCGAGTGAGTAAATGAGTGAGTGATTGAGCTAGTGAGTGATTGAGCTAGTGAGTGGTGGGTGAGTGAGTGAATGAGTGAGCTAGTGAGTGATTAAGTGAGTGAGTGCATGCGTGAGTGAGCTAGTGAGTGAGTGAGTGAGCGAGTGAGTGAGTATATATGAATATATATATATATATATATATATATATATATATGGAGTATGTGAATACAATATATATGCATATTGCAATATTTTGATTGATTTATTGAGTGTTGAACCAGCAGGATATATACTATTCAGTAAATCAGTATTGTCTGACTCATGATCTTGTCTGCCAATAAAGATATAAGATCGATATCTGATATATATATATATATATATATATTAGATATATATATATATATATATATATATATATATATATATATATATATATATCAGATATCGATCTTATATCTTTATTGGCAGACAAGATCATGAGATATATATATATATATATATATATATATATATATATAATATAATATATATATATATATATATATATATATATATATATATATATATATATTATATATATATATATATATATATATATATATATATATATATATATATGTGTGTGTGTGTTTATATACGTATACATTATACCTCCTGATCACTTATGTATGTTTTTACATCACCCTTGACCCCTTTCCAGTAGTATCGCTGGGTTATTTTGTCTACAATGGCATTGACGCCACTGTGGCCAGCATGGGGGGCAGAGTGGACCTGCCACAAGATCTTTTCTTTCTCTTTTTCATCAGTGATATTTTTGGTGGATGTTTGTGTGTGGCTGAACGTACACTAACACTCCAGTTTCTGCAATTATTTCATATAATCATAGTTACATTGATGTTCCCAATGAACATCATTAAGACCCTCTTGTTCTTGGGTTGCAATAGTGGTGGTAGTTTGAGCAAATTAATTACATATAGTTTGTAGGGGAAGGGCGGGTAAAGTGGACCTGTCAGCCAAAGTGGGCCCCATCTGTCACAGCATTCCTGGTATGCAATGCAGTCAAACCAACAATAGTAGTATTTACAAATCCTCCATGGGACACAATTCAACGTTGTATTTGTTTCTTTGGCACAAATGCAAAACGTTGAGTATCACATTTGTGTTTTAGGTACTTTTCTTAAATAATTGATATGCCTTACAAACACCACCTTTTCATAAATTGTCAGGGTACATAACTGAAAATGTGGTCCAGGGAGCAATAGGCCATAGTTAGTTTAATGAACAATTTCAGTTTGAAGTGAATAAATACAATAATCCCAAAATGGTGTCCGACCGATAATTTTAGCAGAGGCCCATTGCTGGCAGTCTTTCAAGCTACAGAGGGACCTGGAACATTGCTGGCAGTCATTACAAGAAACACGTCGAGGCCGCAGCAAGACTGGTAATGTGCCTACAACCACCCGTTTCAAAGAAAAGAGGGCACACAAAAGCTGAGAACATGTAAAAAACATAGAAGGAACACTACTACGCTACGCCTTATCTGGGATATTCAGATATTTGTATTCTAACAGCAGAACATGCAAAAGCTGGATGTATTGTGGGGAGTGTGGCCGGTGGATACACCATGCGTACACTGGGTATGAGCGTGGTGGGTTATGTGCAAGATTTGCTTCAATGATTATGTGGCACCGCATAGCATTGTGGGGGGCCCACTTTGGTCTCCATGTTTTAAGAAATAATAAGATTAGTGTCTTTTTACAACTCGTCTAACGTATTATATTTATTAAGATAGAGTAACTAGACTGCATGTACGTAGTCAATATATATAGGTAGGTATTGTAGCAAAAAATTTCCATTTTTTACATAACTGTCAAATGAAGGTTGATCGGCGCTTAAGGAGCCCATTTTACCCACCCTTCCCCTACTAGTCAGTTATTAATTGTGAAGAGCACTCCTGGTCTGTTGTCATTTCTGATGTTGCAGTGTGGGCCACTTGATTTGCTGCAGCATTCGTAATAGACATAATATATTACTTATAATAAATGTGTGGATAAATAAATAAATAATGATGCTTGTTTAGTTTAAATGTAGCTGCTAAAAAGATGACTCATTAGTGCCACTTTAAACTAAGAAATGGCTTTTCCTTCCCTATACATTTTATTGCCCACATACCTCAACTGCACAGATTCATTTCATGATAAATCCTTACAAGTGATTGATGATGATGACATGTTCTTAAGCAGGACCACCCAGTAGAACTTGTCAGTTGGCATTATTAATAAGATTAGCAGTTCATTGATGTATACAATTCCCTGTAATACAGGAGCAGTTTCAGTAACACCATAATGTTAGGTTAAATTGTTTAATGATTACACAAATTCTATGACAGTGGCTGTAAAATTATATGCTTAACTTTTATTTTAGTGACTGCATCATTATTAAAGAGAATTTTTACTCCTACTTTCTTAAATGATGTTTTAGTTTTATGTATTTTAGCCTTCTATATTTTTATTTGTTTAGTTATTGTTTTCATTAATCTGTTTACGTGGCACTTTGGTAATGTAGAGTTAATTTTAGTCATATGTTTAAGTAATTATTTTTTAACGAATACCTACTACATGTATATGTAAAACGTTTGTTTATTTATTTTTTTATGAGGTAAATCAGTTGACTGATTTTTATCGGATTATATATCTGTATGCAATTGATACGTAAATTGTTGCATCAATGACATTCGTTTTAATGAAATGTCAACCGACGAAGGAAATAATATGCACAGATGCAATGTATCAGTCAACAGCCCATGCCAGGGGTAATTGTGCACAAAGGTTTGTGCATTTACCTGGCGGATTTGAACCTCCAACATATGCCGAGACATTAGCATCTACTCTTTATTTACCAGTGTTATAATTTAGCCTAAAATTAATGGGGCCAGCAGTACCCCCACTTTTCAAAACCTAGGGGACACAAAAAGTGGGAACCATACAAAAGAATTCACTTTTATGTCATTTTAATTCTATAACTTTATTCAACACAATTAACATGCCACAAACATCATAACTATAGTCTATGTAGCAGCTTCATTAGTAAATAATGATGATCATTTCAAGACATCAATGGAGGGTTGTGTCTTCATTTTCCTCTGAATCAGAGCTGCTTGAAACTGGTAGTTCTTCCTCTATGGGCTGCCTGTCCACCTCGTAACCCCTTGTCAGTCAATGTAAACCCTGACAAAGGGCAGCAATCGACTGCACCCACAGCATCCAGTGTAATTTACTGATACATAATAACGACATTTTCTTTGCCTTGGCCTCTGGGATAGAAGTTGTCAGGCCATTATTTATAAATGTTACAGTTCTTTAATGTGTATAATTGTTTATAGTCCATTTGTTTGATCAGACACAATGAGTTGGACATGTCAGGGACCTGACAGTAAATGTGGGGGCCAGGACCCCCCCACCCCAGGCACCTGTTGACCCCTTACCAACCTCTAAATGCCTGTGTGGGTGTTTGTTTTGTCAAATGAATATTACAATCAGGCAGCATAGTTTTCAGATGTAGCATAATTGTTACATTTAAAAGTGCCACACTGTAACCCCAAGTCACTATGAGCATTAAATGTTTCAGATTGATCTTTAATAGATTTTTGATATATAAGAAGTCTTGAAAGACTCACAAAGTCACATGTAACGCCATGTTGGAATTGCTCAACACTAAACTGCAAGGAAAAAAAGACAGTCTAACATAAATTTATTGTTGCTCTTTACAATAACATATAGAAATGAAGGCAAATAACATACAATATTAATAACATAAACAGAACAATATATGGGAAGAACATTACGATATTATATATATATATATATATATATAATAATATATATTATACATACATACATACATACATACACTTTACACACACACACACACACACACACACACACACACACACACACACACACACACACACACACACACACACACACACACACACACACACACACACACACACACACACACACACACACACACACACACACACACACACACACACACACACACACACACACACACACACACACACACACACACACACACACACACACACACACAAACACACACACACACACACACACACACACACACACACACACACACACACACACACACACATTATAACTGCAAGAGTTGAACAATCACATGGTGTACTGGTATATAATAAACCATGGTTATATTTATTATCTGAAAACTATGTTGTTTAAAAAAATGATAATGTACTTTAGTTTAAGTACATTAAACATCATGACTGGTAAATAACATTTCATGCGCAGCAGTAATTGCTACAACCACATGTAAGTACATATACCATAAGGCTAAGCAACTGTATATATTATATTAAGTGTAAGGTAATCTTACTTATGGAATATGAAGTTTGGTCTATCCCCACTGAACTCACGCCATCTACCAAGTCTAATGTGAAAACCAATGTAGTGCACATCGTGACTTTTGTTTAGATAAATGACAGTAATTTCAATGTTTGATCACAACGCAATTGTTTGCAGCATACGTGTAATCAATTCACGATGTGACATTTTACTTGACAGATCAGTTGTCACTCATGGTTTTTCGAGGTGTGGCCATAATAAACTGCAATACAGTGTTTTGTTTACTCACCGTCTACTTGGTAGTTTCCAGTCTTTACCGCTCTGACGACAGCATTTCTCATGCGGGTGTCACTTGCCAAATGCGTCTTCTTTGTTATATATTGCTGTCGCCGCGGGGGTCATGAACTCAGTCTCGACATTCTGGCACGGGGTCAAAGTTGATCGGCCACCTGAGGGTACGCCAGTTCGGCGCGCAAGTGCATACGTGGAACGACGTTCTGAACTGCTCGACGTTGCATACCGTCGCGCTAACCTTAACCTTCCCCATGAACCGCTAATCTTTTGACATGAACCGCTAAACTTCGATGTTCTGGACCGGCGCGAGAGCTTATAGGCGCAAAGAGCGGCGGCCTATGTCAACTTAGTGCAAGAAATGCGCCTATGCCGACTGAGAAGATCACCTCATTTGTTTCATAATCTGGCCATAGTTGTGCTTACAGTTATGTTGAAGTAGAAGCAGTTGCGTGCATCCAATCGAAATCCTAAAAAAATCACCGCTAAGCCGATTTTAAAAGTTATCTATAATATATCATATTATGCCCGGTAGCGGCGCGCCACGAGCAGTAGCATTATTTTTTTCGCCAAGACAAAATGGCGAATCCTATCGGAAGCGGGATAATTATGCACGGAAGAAATAAAGAGTATTGATGCCGCCGCGGACACCGACTGCAGCCAGCCGACTGATTTTACGCCGACAGTCGGTAGATGTGCCTTCTGAAAATCGGTAGACCGGCGTGTGCTTAATTTAATAGTCGGCGATGTCACGCTGACCGTCGGCGTAAAGTTGCACTGCGTGTGTGTCTGTGTGCATGTTTATACGCGTAAAAATGTTCTGAAAAAGACTGACTAGTTCAATGACACGTCATAAGATCATAACGTTGTAACCACAATAAGTTATACAGACCAGTCAGTTAATAGCACATCACTGAGTGCTGGAAAGAACTAGAACTTGAATTACCGACTCGTAAATGTCGTCATAAAGGCGCTAGCGACGTAAGACGTGACATCATAACAACATGACGTAAAACAATAAGGCCGCCGCAACATGGCCGCGAGACGCTGCTCCTGGTGGCTGATGCTGGCGACGACGCGACTGTTGCGCGCCCTGGCGGAGTCCCCGCCCTGCGGCCCGGTCGACCCGAGCTGGAGTGCTGGGAGATGAAGACAGCCGCCGCCCAGCAAGTGTCCGCACCGACGCCCCTGTGGTTAACGTGCGATTTCTCGACGGCTGGCGGCGGTTGGACAGTCATGCAGCGGAGACGAGACTGGCACGTCGACTTCTACCGGAAGTGGTCGGAATACAAGCACGGCTTCGGTTCGAGGGACACCTTCTGGCTCGGCCTCGTCCACATCCACCGCCTGACGAGGAAGCACCCGGCCACACTGCGTGTCGAACTGGAGGTCGGGCCGTCCGCGCGCATGCGACACATCGAGTATGAAAACTTCTCCGTCGGGAGCGAAGACGATCGGTTTCGACTTCAACTCGGTAGGCCGGTGGCCGGGAACACCATCCCGGATGAGTTGAGGAACCACACGGGCCCGTTCTGTGCAAGGGACAGCCCCGATAGCGAGTTTTGCCGCGAGGAAGCTCGTGTCTTCCATACGGGGTGGTGGTTCTCTCGTAAGCTTTTTCGACTCGGAGCCGATCTCAACTCGAGATTGGTGTGGAGCGCGCGAAATGAGCGCGTCTACTGGCGCGGCTTGACCGAGGTCAGCGCGACAGCGATGATGTTCCGACCTCACGCATTCCGCGGTGGGCAGGGTCGGATGGCGTGCGACAGGTCTTGTCCTAATGGAGGAACGTGTCATCGGAACATGACCGGTCACTTCCGGTGCACATGCACGCCGGGTTACGAGGGTCGGCAGTGTCTTCAACGGACAGGTCTACCGGGCCCCGCAACGGATAATATACGGTACATAGGCCACCTAAAGATTGTTACGGTGCGTAAGGACTTAGATAAACACGTCAAACCGGCCATGTTAATGCGTTATGACTCTTAAGCCCCGGCCACACGAGCGCTATCAGCTCAGCAAACAGGCACGCGTGCCTGTTTGCTGAGCTGATAGGTCACGCCGCGTTTCAGCGCACACGGTGAGAAAAGTGCTGAGATAACTGCTTCATATCAAGTGGCTTAACAATCACGTGGTCTGGTTGCCTAGCAAATTACAGTTACAACTGCATGCAGGATTGTTTGATTGATGAGATGTCATGCAACATGTATAAAGTGGTTCTGATAACCGTTATCAGCATTGGCACCCTGACAAAGCTGAAGCTTGCGCAGCAAAATTGGGATCATGCAGTAAACAAACTGCAACGTACTTGACACGTCGTCATTTACTAAATCACGTGTAGTCGCCATTTCTGAAATGCCGTACACGCTACGGATTTTCATTGGCCAGTTTATTTTTGCCGCTGAGCACATAGCTCACGTTCAGCGCACACGGTGAGACTTTCGCCTCGCGAGGCGGAAACTACTAAACACGATAGATATTTTGCTCACCGCCTCGCGTGGCACTTTGCTCACGAAAAGCAAGCGCATGCTCAGCAAATAGGCACGCGTGCCTGTTTGCGGAGCTCATAGCTGACGTGTGCGCCGGGCTTTAAGGATGCACGCTCACAAGGCATTCCCATGAAATGATTGCTTCATGCTGTCACCCCCAGTTCTGCAATGTTCGTATCTCCTCACGGGCCATTTAATTGTTTTGCGTTGTATGTTCAAGAAAACAAATTATGCAAAGTGTTCAGACCGGATCAAGTCCTCGCTGTGGTATTTTGTGTGGGGTGTTTTTATCGAAGCGGATCTTCACAATGGTATTTTGTGTTCAGGCTGCACCAGACCATGCAGACCCTTGACTGTTTTGTATTTTGTGTTCGTGTCAGACTAAGTGTTCAGATTCGTGTTTTGTGTTGTATGTTCGTGTCACTCCATGGCCTCACTTGAGTGTTTTGTGTTTGTGTCGGACCAATCCGTCACTTGAGTGTTTTGTATTGTGTGTTCGTGTCGTACCAAGGCCTCATTTGAGTGTTTTGTGTTTGTGACGGACCAATCCGTCAATTGGGTGTTTTGTGTTGTGTGTTCGTGTAGTACCAAGGCCTCACTTGAGTGTTTTGTGTTGGTGTCGGACCAAAACCTCAACTGGGTATTTTGTGTTCGTGTCGTGCCAAGTCCTTACTTGAATGTTTTGTGTTCGTGTCGGACCAAGTCCTCATTAGAGTGTTTTATATTGTGTGTTTGTGTCGTGTTTCATTTGTCACATAACATCACATCTTGTCGGCCCAAATCCTCACTTGAGTGTCTGTGTTGTGTGTTCAGACGGGATCACGTCCTAAGTTGGTTGCTGCTGGTGTTTGGCGTCCTAGCTGTGGCTGGGATGACGACGGTTCCGGTACACGCCTATGTCCTCGTCGTCTCCGTAGGCCGCGGTCAACATTCAGAGGACCGTACGGACGACGAACGCAGCTACCTCATGG
Organism: Ridgeia piscesae; assembly: GCA_025642075.2. NCBI lineage: Eukaryota > Metazoa > Annelida > Polychaeta > Sabellida > Siboglinidae > Ridgeia > Ridgeia piscesae. The sequence goes on along the minus strand of JAODUO010001346.1, from coordinate 109,173 downwards.
ATGATTATAGTCAATAGACAAAACGATTCTTGCCAGTGTATGCATTTGTACACGGGTGATGTCGGTGTGAACGACAAACCGGTATTAAATAATAATTTACACATTGCATACATAATACATGCAATAGTTGTAAAGATAGCTCCATAGAATTATTACTTCTTAACGTATTGTAACAGATTACATGTAATAGTTTCCATGCAAAATATGTGCAATCGTTGTACAGATATTTTGTCGTATTTCTGTTAGCTACTGTAGTCTCCAGTGTGATGTACGTCAGTAGCATAGTATGGGGAAATCAATCGGTAACTGCAACGAAGCGGATCAACGGATCAAAGGTTTTGATTGGCTTTTGCGGAGGGAGAACGGTTTTGATTGGCTGTTGCGGCGTAAAGGATCAAGGGTGGAAAAGGTGTTGATTGGCTGTTGCAGAGGAAGGGATCAAATGGTATTTTGGGTCGAGTCGGGAGGAGCAACGCCGCCTTAATGTAAATAGGTTTTATCATTGCTTAAATGAAAAGGCTTTATGAGAAACGGAATGGTTTTTTTTGGGTAATTCCACCTAACCGCACCAAACAGCGCCAAACCGCTTCAAATAAGTAGCGCTCCCTGGCGAATAGGTGATGAACTAGTACGATCAAAATTCGTGTCTTATTTTTAATAGTATGTCACGTTGATCATACATCATGCAGCGCCCCTGGTGGATAGGCGATTGAACAAGTGGTGCTCTCTGACGTAGAGGTCGTGAATATTAATACACCAAAAATTCGTTCTTATTTAAAAACTAGGTCTAAAAATAGTCGACAGATCAAGACGCGCCCTGGATGAGATGTCATCGTCTATACAATCAATTGGGTAAAGGTCAAAAATTAAGGCTAAAGGTCAACGGGACAAATATCATCATGACATTCGGCACGTAGGCCACTTGGGTCGCTTTCCTCATGTTCCTCACGTTGGTGACCTACACATCATTGCGCATGCGCAATGTTATAATTTTCTATCTATCTTATGCACTATGCAATATAATAACAGTGGGCTAATGCAACCGGAGAGGAGGAAAGTCAAAGGTTATAAATTATTGTGTGTTATTTTCAATCTAGGCTAAACAGATGCCCAAAGCAGTGCCTATCGACGCCTGCTCTCCTGGTAGTTATATTATGGACTACACCCATACATACAATAAAGCTACAATTTCTGGTCTTCGGAAAATGGACATACATTTATTTCATTGCGCGATGTTTTAATTTGTATCTCTATCGAGAAGACGTAGGCCAATTTGGTTTCTTTCCCACGTATGCCACTAACATACCTAAATATCTAATTTGGTTAGTTACCTGTTCCTCGATGCCGCTTGTCCATCTATCGAAGCTAGCTGCACCAGGGCACTGGGTTACTGTCTGTTCTCTTCGAGGGACACTGATTCAGTCCGATTCAGTTACAGCGGATCAGTGGACGACGTCGAAGGATTGAAAGCGGTCGGTATTACACCACGGCAAGACACAACGTCAGCTGATGGGATAGGAGATGTTGACCGTCGACCTTCCCGCCTGCGACTGGGCGATGTGCGAGGGCAACGCTACTATAAGTAGCCCTGTCACATATACAGACAAGTCTAAACACGTTTCCAGTTTTCCTACACGCTGCTATGCAACCAGCAGTATAACGTAAACAAAAAACAACAATGTGATACAATGTATCTATGAGGTAGTGATCCGGTACGTACACCGCGTTGCATAACGATATTCGACAGGTGCACTATGGGAATATATGGGTCGTGATCCAGTACAGTCAAAATGTGTTTTATTAAATAAGGTCAAAGGTCACGCAGCACCCTCTGGCGTATGGGTGATGAACAAGTGGCCCCCTCTGCGGATAGGTCATAACTTGTTTTTACTCTATCTATTTATCTCAGAATAAGTACCGTCCACTCTGGCCCCATTTGTCATTTGGTTAAAATATGTTCATGAGGTTAGTTCATCCGTTCGAAAATATTCATAACATAACTTTTTAGTTCAACTACCAACAAATCCAGAAATAGAATAGAATAATGATATGTTCCAACAAAGTAAATTAGATGTCCCGTCGATAAAATAATGATTGATTCCCAGCTAAGAAATATACTTACTCGTACACCTTCTTATGCAATATACGTCGTCATATCCCTAAATCTATATGTTGGCACGGTTGAAAACGGACGCGTTGTGATTTCGTCTCCTTGGCAAAGCGGAGCCAGCCAGGACTAGAGTTAAGATTGATCTGCGTCGAGGTCGTCAATCCCATCTCACGGAACCTTGGTAACCGAGGCTACCGCAGTGGTCATACACATTGGAGCGCCGTATAGAAGTAAATAGAACTTGGAACGTCCATATCGTGCTATAATTCGCCTTCGTCTTCTTACAATTTCACCGGTGTTTCATCGCGTTAGAGAGGTAGTGTTGCCATATGTTTACTAAGTTAGCGTTGTAATATTGTAGTGTTTCTATTATGACTATCGTATACCCAGGTCCCGTTGCGTCAAGTATGGTCACTCTTGTTTGTTTTGTTTATGCCTGTTTGCTCGCTGGGGTTAAAGGCCATCGACCAAGGAACGCCACTGTGTAATGTCCGTGGCCATCTTCTCCAATATCTCTCCTGGTGTAATCCATCTGTTTTGTTTCCATTTGATGTAGTTTTGCCATGTGTTTCGTGGCCTACCTCTTCGCCTCTTCCCTGGGGGGTTCCATTTGTCGGCTTGACGGGTGATGGTTTCTGAAGGTTTCCCGAGTGTGTGTCCTATCCACCTCCATTTACTCTTCTTTATTTCATTTCTATGGGTAGTTATTTGGTCCATTTCCACAGTGTAGTGTTGGATACCTTGTCTGTCCACTTCAGGTATAAAATTCTGCGCAAGCATTTTTTGATGAAGGTCTGTATTCGTGTTAGTGTATTGTGTGTACTTTGCCATATCTCCGATTCATATAGTAACACTGCCGTAAAATGTGAATTGAATATTTTCAGTTTGGTGTTAATTTGGATTTGTTTTGCGCTCCACATTTTTCTCAACATGATTAATGCAACTCTTGCTTTCTGTATTGTACTGTACTGCCCAGGTATGTGAAAGAGTCTGTCTCTTCCAGTGGCTCTCCTTTCAATGTGATGTGGGAGCGGAGAAATACAAAGCACGTGCACGAACTGTCATGCATTTGCCTGGCATATCAAAGGACATCGAAAATGGAGTCTTCAAATGTTCAGTGTGCATGAAACATCAGAAAAGCCAGCAACGAGAGCCTATGATAGCGCATGACATTCCTGATGGAAGATGGCAGAAGCTAGCCATGGATATCATGACATACCATGGACGCGACTTTCTGATAGTAGTGGAGTACTACTCGAAATACCCAGAGTTCTCACAGCTTCCGGAGAAGACAGCCAAGACAATCATCACACACACACACGAAAAGCATTTTGTCCACACATGGGATACCGGAAGTAATCGTGAGTGATAACATGCCTTTTCGGTAGTCGTGAGTTCAAGGACTTTGCCCATGAATGTGGTATAAAGACGACAACGTCAAGCCCGACGTAATCACAGTCCAACGGGCAAGCTGAGAGGGTTGTGCAAACCCTCAAGCGGACGAGGAAGCTCGTCATCCCTACCTCGCACTACTCGAGTACAGAAACACACCAATTTCTGGTCTCCAAAATACTCAGTCTCAAATGATGATGAGCAGACTGCTTCGATCCAAACTGCCAACGAAGCAGAGTTTGCTGCAACCAAAGGTGGTACAAGCGCATGACGATCTCACACGTCGACAGCAGCGACAGAAGCTGTACTATGACAAACGTGCATCGCCTTTGCAGAAGCTTAGTCCTGGCGATGTTGTCCGCGTTCAGAGGGAAAGGTGTGGGAGCCGGCAGTCGTCAGAAGCGCTCACGTTAACCCTCGCTCGTATCTGGTCCAGAGTCAGCACGGACAACTCCGACGAAACAGAAGGCACCTCAGCGAAACGAACGAGCTACCTCCGTTATTCTTGCCAGCAGTAGAAACGGCCTCAGTGGATCATCCGCTCACTACACCCTGTGTTGATGCTCGACAACTGAGAGAAGTGCCAGCAGCTCCACCAGAACCGGCTGATACATAAGAGACGATGGTGACACACGACCGTGTTACCAGGAGTGGTCGGATCATAAAGACTC
>JAODUO010001346.1:77500-95000 GCA_025642075.2 Ridgeia piscesae | reverse complement strand
CCACATCATAGCCTGCAGCCCGCCCCGCCCGCCCCGCCCCGCGCCGCCCGCCCCGCCCCGCCCCGCCCGCCCCCGCCCGCCCGCCCCGCACCGCACCGCACCGCACCGCACCGCACCGCACCGCACCGCACCGCACCGCACCGCACCGCACCGCACCGCACCGCACCGCACCGCACCGCACCGCACCGCACCGCACCGCACCGCACCGCACCGCACCGCACCGCACCGCACCGCACCGCACCGCCCCGCCCCCGCAGTAACTTGGCCCGCAGCCCGCACCGCCACGCCCCGCCCCGCAGTAACTTGGTCCGCAGCCCGCCCTGGAGTTCGGCCCGCAGTAATTTTTTTAGAAGTCAGCCTGCAGCTTCTAATAGGTTTAACCGATAACATGGAATAATTAAAAATAACTAATCCTTTTTTATTTTACTTAATTAATTTTATTAACTAAATTTCATTATTTTATTGATAAAAATACTTTTAATTGGGTATCCGAATTAATATATGGCAGTTATATTTTATATTCACATTGTCTTTTTTAACCATTTAATTCTTTAAAATTCAATAAACCACATTTTTCAGTCAGACAGAAATAATTATATTGGAAGTCTCTGCAGTCACTCACCATGACAACACTGAGCATACCAGATAAGCTAATATCAACTAATATAACAGGTAGTCAGTTGTCACCTCTGACCAAGGTGGACCCAGCTGCAATTAGCAATAACAGGTCTCTTTTGCAGTGGCTTGTCTGTCTTTTTTATCTTGGCTTCCATGCCCCTTGCCCTGTCCTAACCAGCCCTGCTAGATGGCAACTGCTAAGCCTGCTATTGTATCAGTGCCTCAGTGGTGATGCCAAGTGATAAGAAATATTTGCCTTGAGGGAAGGATGTGGCATCCCAAGAGAGGTAGGATCTTCAATTGCTTTACACTGTTGTAGTTTTACAGCTTACCACATTGGGTAATTGAGTATCCTGCCAGACATTTCCATTACTCATTAATATTATTATACATTAAATATACACCAGCCAACACTCACCCATTAAGGGAAATCTGTATTAGAACCCCTCAAGAATTGTTTTACTTTTGTTATTAAATATTTATTAATATATTACAGCCAATATCTTGTAACACATGTTATGATAAATACATTGGAAATGGTTATCAAGAAATGAAACGTTTCTGCTAAGAGTCAGCAATGCCAATGTGAGAACATTCAGGTCTTGCTTAGTAATATTTACACAGATTAGCACCTGTGGGTACTGTGCAGTAAAACTGTTCAAACATCATTCAGCCTAGCAAGACCGGGCAGCCTGGTGAATGGTGATACTGGGTTTAAAAGGAGAACCCAAATCAACTTGGCTGTTACTTGGGTCTGTCATTATTGCTATGATTGTGTAAAAAGGGCAGTCTGTAGCAATCTGTGCCAGAATAACATTATGTTGCTACCTTATTTCTTACTGTTGTCAAAGATTCAAACGATTTTTATGGTGCTCTTGTATGCAAGACCAAACCTTTGCATTAACTAGACAGTGTCTGAATAACATTATTTTGTGACTTTCCTAGGCAAAACTGTAATTTCTACTGTGAATTATTGTATGTACACTCTAATGAATGACTAAAGATGGCAGGGCAAAACAACAAAACCGTGACATATTATGAATGTTTTCAACAATGTTATCAAACTGTTCTGTTACCAGAATGCTCACTGGCAACAAAGTGTTTACCAAAACGTCATGGTTAGCACATTTTATCATAACATAGTTAAACGCGCGCGCGCGCGCGCACACACACACACACACACACACACACACACACACACACACACACACACACACACACACACACACACACACACACACACACACACACACACGCACACGCACGCACGCACGCACGCACGCACACACGGATGTACGCACGCACGCACGCACGCACGCACGCACACACACACACACACACACACACACACACACACTCACATGCAGCTATGCACGACATCTAGTTGCACGCACACACATGAACACACATGAACACATATGAACACATGCACGCATGCACGCATGCAAGCATATATTCGTCGCACACGTGCAGTCGTGCAAGCAACACACAGTGTTATACACACAAAGAGCTATCGGGTAATAGGCACAGACAATGTGCAAATTTTGAGAGCAGCCCGGCCCGCACCGCACTGGTCTGGCCCGCAGCCCGCACCGCCCCGCAATAAATAAAAAATCAAGGCCCCGGCGCGGGCTGCGCGAAACCCGCCCCGCGCAGCCCGCGCCGCGGACTTGATTTTTTGGGCCTTAGTACGTATGTGTGTGTTTATGTATTTGTGTGTCTGTATCATGTATATATGTGTTTGCGTGCGTGCGTGTGTGCGTGCGTACCTACGTGTGTGCACGCATGTGTGTATTTGTATCGATATCAGGGGTTACCACCTACGAATGAACTAACAGCTGTTCTACGTTAGGTTCACATGGAAAACGAACGCGTCTACTTCTGTCTGACTTGTCAGACTGTCACGTGCACATCGTGTGTCATCGACGAGGATGGCGGACACGACGTAACAGAGGCGGACGAGTTGCATAAACAAAATATGAATGACGTACGTAACCTTCTGAAGAGCCTTGACAGGAAGGTGAAACGACAACGTGACGCGAAGGCCAAAATCAGAACCACGCGTGACCAGATTGCCAAATCGTATCAACGGGTTTGTATTATTAGCCACACGATGAATTGTTATTTTACAACAGATACGTAATACATTATAGTCATCTACTCTTCACTCACGACGCAAAGAGTAATTTATAATGACCGAGCTGAATTAAATTTTAGGCACAAAAGTTAGAACACTCTGAACTCAGTAATACGCGAAAACGGTTCTAACTAGATAAATTGAGTTCATTGTATTGTGTGTATTTCATCTTAACACTTGTTCTGTTGCTATGTCAAGGATGCAATATATTTAGTATTTATTCAAAGCAACTATGCAAAGATGGAATACAAGTTTCTTTCATTTATACAAAATGTAGCCATGATGGTATAGACTTCCTACAACCTAGGTGCATTTAATAGAATTTGTTAGTTCGAATTTCAGCTGTCGAGTAAACGTCGCTTCACACTGCAGTAGATGAACAGACAATCGTGTATGAAACATTGCAGTTGTTGCATTTATTTGGATTACTTTTTAACAGATAGAAGATACGGTAAAAGAAAAAGCGGCGAAGATGATTAAAAACATCAAAAAGCAGGAAGAAGACATCCTACGTAAGCTACACCAAACACGTGATCAAGAACTCGAACCACTTCTGGAGAAGTTGGACACTGTGGAATGGTATTTAGCGAACGCGCAACGTTTCAACGTAAGTCAACTGTTGCGTTGTCGATGCCGTGCGGCATTGTTTTGAGATTGTGTAATTTTGTATAGTTGTCTCGTACCATTTTGAAATTGGTTTCTACGATCGTTGTAAGTTACTAAATAGATTCAAAACGTACCCGTGGATGGCATACACTGTACATAATTTTGAACAATCACAAAAATGGCAAATATCATGAATGTCTATGGAAAAAACCGTTGTGGGACTTTCCTTGTATATGATATTCCCCCCAGGAACACGACACACAATATAAAGACCGGCGATAATAAAACCCTTGGCAAATACCTTTCAGCACGCACATGTTCTTACGTGCATATGGACATGTACACTCGCTTGGTGGACCGTATTTACCCTAGAAAGAAAAGAAGAGAAAAGGGGTTGTGTCATTCAGCATGTGTTACACGCGGATATAATGGTGCGTTACAACTGTTTGCAAATTAACACAAGAGTAAATAAATCATTTTATTTATACATGTAGGATAATTACTACATTTTTCTAAGCAGAACAACGCCCAGACTGTAGATAAGTTGGACAAGCTCGCAGAGCAAAACACGCTGCTACAAGAACTGCGCGAACTGGACAAAGACTGACGAGACGACGTGTTCCAGCGATTTGACTTGGAAGGTGAAGTTCCTGGCAGGTCAAACAGAGCCGGTTGTTGGACGCCTTGAAGTGGTCGAGAGGAGGGCAGCGGACAACAGTGGAGGTAACTAACATTGTCACCGTGGGCACATATGCACGTTTTGTCAAGTCGTAGTTACTGCATTGCAAAAGTTTAATAATTTCTTATTGGCAAACAGTCCGTTTTGTAAGTATGCATGAGTCACAGGACTGGTCAACTTGATGAAAGTGAGTAATTTGTGTTGGGTTTTTACATTACTCGCATAGGTTTACGTGTATAATGTTGTGAGAAACGCAAACTATCTTCACTAATGACACTAATGACTGATTGCATAAAGTAGATGACAAACACACAAAGGAATTATGTGTTAACATTCCAGCGTGGTGTTATTTAAGTATGTCTGAACGCCATACCCCAAATTCAAGATACACCGATACGCGTCGGGTAAGCCAGTCGAGCCAGTAATTCAAGGAAATTCTGTTTAGACAAACGGCGAGTAACATTTTAGACAAATAAAAATTGTGTTCGGCCTCACAAATAATTGTGAGTACTATCCATAGACACTTGATTCAATATTAATACAGATTTCTCAGGTTTCTTTTCCCCAATGCCGACTAATACGGCGGACGGTGGTACAAATTCACAAATACCTAAATAAAAGGCGTACATAGCATTAACACATTAGCACTCAACCGATTTTAACGTGAAGCCTGTGCCCTCTCATATATTTGACCTCGATTGTTTTTAAATATTGCTTGCGACAGTTTTTTTGCTCTAGCTCCTTTATTATTCAATTCTTGCAATTGCATGTTGTACATATGTTGTAGATAATAAAAGTACCTATACAGTGGTTGTTGTTGTAACTTAAACATATGTTGACCAGTTCTTGATTGACACTAAGTAAGAGTAAGACATTTGTTTGAAAATTTATGTAAAAAAGTGTCACATCGTTGTCATGGTTACGTGGTTACATGGCCGTAAATCCAAATTTGCTCCACCTCACCTCGAGTTCAATGTCGGAATCGACATCGTTAAGCTCGCTTGCATATTCATGAGAAAAACATTGCAACAGTAATCGAAGTAGCAATCTTTAGGCAACTACATTGCTGTTTTATGTTTTCCGTGAGTATTTACAAGCAATATATATATATATATATATATATATATATATATGCTTATATATATGTGATGACAATATATATATATATATATATATATATATATATATATAATTGCATATATATATATTGCTTTTAACGTCTTGTGATGACAATATCTTAAACAGCAATATAGTTGCCTAAAGATTGCTACTTCGATTACTGTTGCGATGTTTTTCTTATTGTTCACGTGCACGCATAGCCACTGTAGCTAAGCTAGTTTTACCCACCATTAACACTCAAGTCGGGCATTAACGGTCAGCCCGAATCTCCTCAGGTCGGCCATAGCCGGTCAGCGAATACAGCACAGCGTTTGAATTCGGTTTACGTGGTTCCATATAGTGATTTAAGAATCATTTCTTTACTAGGTTATTACTATACATTATCATATATATATATATATATATATATATATATATATATATATATATATATATATATATATATATATATATATATATATATGATAATGTATAGTAATAACCTAGTAAAGAAAATGTATTTAACATTATAGTTCTCCTGGACGACGTGATTCTTCGTGAATCAACACGAAGCATCAATGTCCGTATTTTCTAAAGAAATGACAAATCGCATCTTATGTCTGTCATAGATTAGACTTATGATGTCAAAATGATTCCACTCGCCATTGTGACATCATAGGAGAGGAACAACTACTATTTGTTCTCGATACTTATGTTACGTCAGAACGACACCAATAACATTAATAGAATACATTAAAAACCGATAATGGGAGCTCGTACGTTAGTCTACGATGAAATGACGTGTGGATAATGTAATTACTTCAGTCAGCCTAATTCATGTGATGATTCTAGACAAAACAGTTCTACCTTGTCCTTGGACGCTCGCGAGTTTGTAAACCTGTAATCCATATAATAGTTTGATGTCGACGTGATAGTGGTGTGTGTTTCAGCCTCTACCGCAGACATGATCTCAATTGTAACGGCTGCTGCACGACCAGGTACATTTCCTTTTAACTTGTTTCGCTCACAAGAAGCACTGTGCTACGTACGCAGTTATGTAATCATGCACGTACGAATTGTCTTTCACTCTATGGAATGGTGATACCTGGGCTCTATTTGCACATGAAAGCGTCCATTTACCAACCTGTGGCATCTCGTTGAACTACACATTGTTTCTGATACGAAGAGATAGGTAGACAATTGTAAGAACTCTAGGGATATCTCAGCACCGAGACACGAAGAATTCAGACGATTTTTTACGCCAGAAGGCCTACCCCTGTATAAGACTGCTTTAGTATACAATCAGCAGTGTAATGTGGTTTTCTGTTGCTTATAGGCCTACATTGATCTACAGTATATGATATAATTGTGTTAAAGTCGTTTGTGTTTTGTAGCAGATGCAATGTAAACTGTCGTGTGTAACGGAGATATGATAAGTTATGTCTGTGAAGTCAGGTACACGGGAATGAACGTGTTGCTCTCTAACATGTGTGGCAGTTGTAAAATGAATTAAAATAAAACTAAATAAGTCAGAGCGTGTTACGTGGACGGACGTCGAAACGATGTCGCTTAAACTACGCGTGTCTTACGTCAACAGTGCCTGGGGAGGAAACTGGGGGCTCCAACAATCCACAGGGAAAGCGTGTCCTCCGAGTGTCGTCGTTGATTAGAGGGTATGGAAAGCCGGCCTTGTGGGGTCACGTATGCCAGCACCTAGTTGTTGACGGCGTGGTGGACGTCAGATATGTGCTGACACGTGCTGGACTTGAGGATCTTTCCTACGTGTTGACGTCTTGCGATGTCTCACAAGTGTCACGCCTAGAGTGAGTACATGGTATATAATGTTTTCCTATTGGTGTACGGTTGGACACACTTACCTAGTTCCGTCCGACATTGTGAAGCCACATGTTTGATAAGAATATGATCATAAGCGGAGCTCTGTTTTGCCATGAAACACAATGTAGACGCTATAATCATGTGGCCTGTGGCTGAATCCGCAACATTATCTTTGGTAGGACTCGGGATTATGTTACTCCCACATGTTTACGGAATGTTTGTTCATACCAAGGATTTGATTTAATAAGGTCATGATACGATCATTGCGTTGGATTATCAACCCCTTAATTCAAAGTTATTATTTTAGTTTTCGTCAATTCAGAATAAATACTTACTTTTAGTGTAATACATTTTAGGTGAATGATAAATATACTTGTTTTGAATGTCACGAACTGAACAGAGATCTATTGTCTTAACTTAGTAAAACTGTAGTAACAAATTAGCATCAGCCAGAACTAATATCAACTATTATGAAAAACCATATTCGGATAGATATCATTCACTTACTTTTTAACACACGCGCACACACATGTGGGCGCGTGTTTGATTGTTTGTTTGTTTGTTTATTCTGTTGTTTATCTAAGGCTGTGTAGGCCAGGAAAGTGTGGTCACTCGTGTTGTTAACCAGTGTAGTGGATATCGCATCATGCGGTAGTGTATCATCTGTGACACTTATTACGTAGTATAAAGGGCAACAGCGAGTGACAATTTCGAGTGTATGTGGTGATTTATTCCAGGAATATATTTCATCCACAGCTTGAGCGGCAACAACAACGTGTTAAAAGACGTCGAGGCGGCGCGACTGTTGGCGGCCGCCGTCAGAGACAACGACAACATCCGAGAGATAGAGTAAGTTTAATTAATTATATTACAACGTGAGTTAATATTTGTTGTTTGGTTAATGTAAACATGTCGTCGTAACGTGGGAGAGTTGAGAGAAGTGAGTTTGTGAGATGATAGACTTATGCTTTGTACTTTGATGTTGAAAATAAAACAACTCATTCTTTACTTTACAGTCTCGGGTGGTGTCATCTCTTAGACGACGGGCTGAAAGTCATCGCTGATGGCGTCAGTGACAACCTCACAACATTCAGGTAAGAACACATTTATTTAATCACCCCACATCAGGTCACGTTTACCCGTCACGTTAACTAGTGATGACTTATCTTCTTGGACGAGTATTTTTGTACCTTTGCAAAATTATTATTTTAAATAATTAAATCACATCATAAAGATATATGTAACCAATTTTGAAAATAAAGTAAAATATGTTTATTGATTTATCCAACCCGTATTAACCCCCACCCTCTTGAATTGTTGCTGTTGTTGGTGAGTTAATTGGTGTGTAAATAAACGTTATTTACTTTGTGTGTTGAGCGAGGCGAGTGAATTTGTCGACTCTTGTCTCCTTCTCTACAGTATTTCCACCGGCAGATTGACAGATGCCAGCAAAGCCAGATTTAGAAGCCTGCTGCGTCGTCGTTCCAGGCTGAAGATAAAGTATACACGGTAACATTACGTCTTTAACACATGCACGTGCTTCAAGGGGCATCAATAATGAGAACTTGCAGGCTATTCGTAACCGATGCTTCTGTCTTTGTAACGTGGGTTTGCACCATTCCATAGCGAAATTTTCACGGTGAAGTGAGAGTTTTGCCAAATCAGTATCTGCCATTTTTAAGAAGGTCGAAGTTCAACTCAGTGCTGTCATCTCAATGGTTGCTAACTCCGAGTCACTCGTACGAGTGCCTCGTACGAGTGACACGGACATGCATGATACAAGTACGATTTTACGTCCGATTTTGCGATACACGTACGATTCGGATAGTTTCATCCGAGTCACTCGTACGAGTCTATCGTACGTGCATCACCACCTTAAGACGGTAGAATCGTTTGTCGTCTTATGTCTTCTCTCTATCTTCCAGCCTGTACCTGGAGTCACCACCGGAGTGGATGCGCCGACTCGAGTCAGAATTCCCCGGCAGGTTTCATAAGGTAAATCTATATTCTACAGACACGTCACGTGAAACAGTCACCTTCTTCAAATAAACCCCGTCAACTGCGTCAACGATCACCGAGTGTGTCCAAGCAGACAAGTCTGTCAGACTCGGGTGTAGAAAGTGTCGCCATCGCGACCTTTCTACCACGACAAGGTCGCGATCCTTTCCTTGGATCGCGACCTTGTCCTGGTGGAAAGGCTTGCGTGTGCCAGTGATCCTCGGGGCTATGGCGCCCAGAGTCTCGTCCTCCCGGTAGGGCCTCCCATGGCGCACATGTCTGAGGTGAGGAGCCTGACTAACAGTGACCCAGCCACAACGGCAGAACAGGCGGAAGAGGACACACGCAGTGTTCCCAATGGCTGCGAAGGCGGATGATGGCTGCAACAGGAGCTCTAGGACAACCTCGGGTCGTCGTGGCTCACCATGCGACTGGGTTGTGGATGTCCTCCTGTGAAGTCCCGTGCGGGTGCCACAGGTGCAGCTACATTCTCACGCTAAGACGACACGCGCAGGCGTCTACGAAAGGTCAAGTAACAAATCCCTGCGGCGACGGATGAATGGCAACGGGGACAGGACTGTGACATCTAGACGTCCTTAGTCACTGGTCTACACGTAGACGGCTGAAGTGTGATGGTCGTCTGGCACATGGGGGGGGGGACAGAAGTGCTACTCGGCAGCTACTCCAGTGACAGAGCAGTCCTCTTCAGGGTTCCCTTTCCTCTCCTCAAAAGGTGGCCCAAACCTAGGCTGTCCCACCCTATCCTGGCCGGAAAACCGCATCATACGGGATCACCACAATGCGGTCGAACCAAACGAAATTATCGAACTTTGAAAGTTGCAGCATGGAATGTGCGAACTTTGATGCACAACCACCAAAACAGTGATCGTCCTGAATGCAGGACTGTCTTCGTTGCCAAACAACTCGCAAGATATTACATTGACATTCCATAGCTGGGAAAATACTCGCTCGTGGTCTTCTTAACCGCTTGCTCCCGCTGTCAGAAGACATAATACCTGAAAGTCAGTGTGGCTTTAGGACATCTCGAGGAACCACAGACATGATCTTTGTGGCCCGGCAAATTCAAGAGAAATCCCGTGAACAAAACAAGGATCTTTACATGGCTATCATTGACTTGATTAAGGACTTTCGACTCCAACCGTGAAGCTCGCTGGAAAGTTCTGTTCAGATTTGGTTGCCCCACCAACTTTATCACAATCCTGAGATTTCTCCACGACAAGATGACAGCAACGTTTCTCATCAACGGGATTGAAACAAAGCCTTTCACCACCCCTACAGGGGTGAAGCAGGGTTGCGTTATCGCACCGACTCTCTTCACTATCTACCTATGCCATACTCTTTCTTGTCCGTCACCGCCTTCCGTGTGGAGTTGACGTTGACTATCGGTTCGATGGGAGACTTCAACCCGTGTCGACTCAAGGCCAATTCAAAAGTGAGGAAGACTGCCGTTATAAACCTTCAGTATGCTGATGACTGTGCCATCCTTTCCCACACAGCAGAAGAGCTTCAGACGAGCCTTGACCTCCTTACAGAAGCATATCAAAGTCTAGGACTCTCCGTCAACATAAGAAAAAACCAAGATCATATTTCAACCCGCTCCAGGCAACATCGAAGGACCTCCTGATATGAAAATATCTGGAACAACCCTAGAAGTTGTTGAACATTTCTCGTACTTAGGGATTCATCTATCCCAGAAGGCCACCATTGAAACAGAAATTCAACACCGTATAAGCTGTGCCAGCACATCCTTCAGGAAACTGCACCGTCGAGTCTTCGATAACCACAACCTCAGGAAAGATATTAAGGGATGGTCTACAAAGCCGTTTGTATTACCACTCTACGAGAGCGAGGCGTGGATTACTTATCGATGACTTCTGAAGACCCTGGGGAAATTCCACCAACGTTGCCTCAGAAAGATACTTTGTAGCCGATGGGAAGATCGCCGCACCAATGCTAATGTCCTCATGTAGGCCAACACAACTATTATTGAGGCAATGGTAATGCAAAACCAACACGGTTGGGCTGGCCGCTGTTTTTATAGAATGTCGGACAACCGTCTCCCCGACAAGTACTTTTTGCACAACTAACACATTGGTACGAGAACACGTGGCCTGAGAAAACGTTTCAAAGACACTGCTAAACATTATATGAAGAAAGGTCAAATTGACACAAATGCCTGGGAACTTATACCTGCGGACTGTCCACTTTGACGCCGTAGCATATACCAGGCAACGGCCAAATTTGAGGCAAACCGTCTACTTCACAAGGCTGAGAAACGGGATATGTCTCAACATCTTCATGTCTCCCTTTCATCTGGCACCTCATGCCCACACTGCAACAATATCTGCAGATGACGAATCGGGCTCTTGAGTCACCTCAGGACACATGACCGACCACTGGAAGACGTCATCCTCCTTTTAAGGGACTGCTGATGGGTGATAAACAGCGTCGCTAAATAATCAGTGACACAATGTAACGAGACGAGCCGCGTTGCTTCGTCTGACGTAACATCTGACGTAACATTTAGTGGCACAACACGGATAGCTGTCAACCGTGACCAGAGAACAACTTGGTCGGACAAACGGTTACTGTCACATACGTAATAGAATTACTGATATTTTCGTTGACACCAGAAGAAGAACGGGCATAAAAACTGTTGTAGACCACGATTGTAGCAATGGACGTTGTTTAAGTTTCTAGGATTATTATGAGGGGTAAACTTCTTAACCTAGTTATTGTCGTTGTAGGTGTGATAAGGACATGAGAAGACGACGACGAAGAATACTGACAATGACAGAAACGTAACGACCAGCAACATGTACAACTTCGATCTGGACAGCCGCCGAACCAGAGAGGAACAGATAGTTAATGTGACAGACCTGCCACATTTTTGGGATGGCAATCTGAATTTTGGACCTAAGATTCTGTAAAAAAAATCTGTGTCAATCTGTATCAGATAACTCGTATACAAATTTGCCGCCCGTACCATAACAACACATGAATGCAACATGTAGAGCAAATAAGCACCCAATATAATTTAATAGAAACATTTGCTACCATAAAAAAGCTGAACAAGTACTGAGAATTATGCAAACACGCAAATACAAGTTGAAAGAGAAACTTATAACAAGGAAACAAATCATTCAGAACAATCTGTTCTACTCTTGTTGCTCTGCAATGATTCAAACATTGCAGCATTAACATGTGTCTCTTTCTCAACGTAAAATCACCCATTGCTTCAAAAGTCAACTATCATCGCTGTTCCCAAGAAATCTACAGCCTCTTGTTTAAACGATTATAGGTCTATAGCCTTGACCTCTGTAGTCATGAAGACACTCGAGCGCTTGGTCCTCCAGTTTCTGAAATCAATTATCGGTCAATTGCTTGACCGATTTCAGTTTTCATATCGTGAAAATAAATCTGTTGACGACGCTGTCTCTCTAGGATTGTCTTATGTTCTCCAACATCTAGCCAGTCCGGGTACTTACGCTAGGGTCCTTTTTATTTGACTATAGCTCTCCTTTTAATACAGTTATCCCCTCAAAACTGTTTGAGAAGATACAGAATGTCGGTGTCACACAATCAAACCTTTCAAACTTTCTATTGAACAGACCGCAGGTTGTGAAAATAGGTGGCAACTTATCGTCATCACTTACTTTGTCTTCTGGTACGCCTCAGGGCTGTGTTCTATCACCAATGCTATACTCTCTTTTTACATATGATTTTATATCTTGTCATGAAAGTACCCAAATATTGAAATGTGCTGATCTGACGATACTACAGTGCTAGAGCTTATTACCAACTCTGGTGGATCTGCGTCTCGTGGTCAGGTAAACAAACTTATCAGTTGGTGCAGCGAAAATAATCTGGAGGTCAATGTCAACAAAAGAAAAGAAATGATTGTGGATTTTAGGAGAAATGGATCTTCTCCCCTCTCGCTTCTTGATCAATGGCAGAACAGTTGAAATCGTCCAACATTTCTAGTTTCTTGGTTCTACAATCTCTAAGCTACAACCTAAACAGTGATACTATTGCGGCTGTACTATCTAAGAAGGTTGAGATCGTTTGGTTTGACCACACAGATCATGCTCACCTTTTACAGAGCTGCAGTCGAGAGTGTCCTGACATTTTCAGTCACAGTATGGTTTGGATCTATCACAATGAAGGAAAAGCTCAGATTGAACAGAGTTGACGATTAAACGATTATTCCAGTCTTGAATAATTGTATTTACGATTATTCCAGTCTTGAATAATTGTATTTGCAGCGCCTGGTAGGAAGAGCCATTCTCATCTCTTATGATTCATCCCATCCTGACCTATTTGATCCCCTTCCATCTAGTTGCCAGTACAAATCCATCAAAGCCAGGACCAACAGGTTTAGTAGCAGCTTTTCCCCCAGCCATACAAGCCTTGTCAAAACAGAAGTGATTTTTCTCCCATCTATGGTGCACACATATTCCACATTCAATGTATTTTTAGTGTGTATATCTTAAAATAATTTATTATATAATATTTTATTCCATATTTTATGATTTTATATTTATACTAGATCATAGTATTCATACTATCAGCTATTATTTATCGATGTTATAAAGAACAACTTTTTATTGGGACCTATTGTATGGGATTGCTGTTATTTATTTGTTATGCATTTATTTATTTTATTTAAAGTAGTAGTATAATTTATTGTGTCATCATTGTTTGATGCATGCGAGTGTATTGTCATGTGAACATACTTGTACGACGACCCAACATTACAACGCATTCCAATGTTAATTTTATTGTAACTGCAATGAAAACACATGGCAATAAAGCTGATGTTGTTGTTTTCATTGTTGATTCAAACATTGCATTAACATAATCATTACCTATTTTAAAATATAATTTGTCAGCTCAGTAACTGTTTAATTGAATAGAATAATTATCCCAATATATGTTTATTTAGCTTATACTATAGATTGACTGTAAACCTAGCATGGGTGATGCAGGCTATAATTACTAAAATGTCTTTGACATGCATCTTACTATCTGTAAAAAATTACTGCTGATGAGACCTGTCAAATATACATGAATTAGATCAAACCTATGTTGGCATTGGGTTGAATATTAACGCCATGTGTTTTCCCCTCTACTGAGCGATAACAGGGAACTTGTCAGGTACGGCGTTGTACTCGTATCAAACTAATAACTGGTGTCAACAATAGGTCAAACAGGTCTCCATTGTCCAGGCAACACAATACTTGTCTGAATTAAGCCCTGCTATTTTCTGTGAACTTGGGTAAATGAAGGGATTAGCGACTTATTGCTATTGTTTACTGTACTGGGCACGTTACACTGACTGGTTATTTTTGGTCCGTTTGATGTCCGATCGTTTAGCCAATTTCAATGGAGGCGGGCAGGAAATAATGCAGTCATGTATTGCTGATACCGTAACCAGTAACAACTAAAATAAAATTTCACCGATTTGGCGAAAGGTTTTTTAAATATTTATTTTCGCCAAATTGCAAACTGTTTCGCTTACATTTTCCCGGCGTTATAAACGTTCCGATTGACGTTTTTGCGAATGCGCGATAAATATAAAATCATTAATGTGCAGCGAAAGGACAATGCATTTATGATATAAATACTACGCGTTGTTCGTTTGGATGTATAATTAATTATAACTTACAAGCAAAGTTATTTGTCGCAAATTAACACGAGGCAAACACATTTTGAGGCATGTTTTGATAGCAAGCGCAAATCACATGACTAGTGCGCTATAATCCGTGACAGTGATTTAAACAAACGTAATAGTTTAATGTATTTAACGACATTTTAAGCAACTCTTCACAGTAATCATCACAGGAGAGTTAATGAACAGCCCATGGCATTTATACCAAACATGCTTTGTCGCTTCGCTGCACATTGATGATTTTAGATTTATCGCGCATGTGCAGAAACGTCAATCGGAAAGTTTATAACGACCGGAAAAATGTAAGCGCGATAGCGCAATTGACGATCGGCAGCGCTAGCCTAGTCAATGATTGCACTATTCCCACCCGTTGAGCCACCTGCCGCAATTTTAAGAACTACAATTTATGAGCGCAGCGCCTTTTGCACGCCACAATAAACTAATTGGTGGGTTAGTCCGTTCGTTTCCAATCGATTTACTTAGTCACTAACAATAACCGGTTATTCCAGTATAGTGTATAGTGTTATGAAACATACAAGGACATAATATGGTTAAAAATTAGTTCTCAATCTATCTAGCTAATATCCGTATAAAAATGGAGTACGGCCGTATCACTTAAAAAACGCAAACATCCGTATTGGATACAGGTAACCCGTATCTAGTGGCAGGTCTGGGCGTTGTTGACATACCTGAAGAAGGGGAATTTCCATTTAAATTGTCTATAATTATTATGGTCTTCACGATGGCACATTTGGTTAAAATCTCATTTTACTGCAAGTTACAGAACACGTATGGCGACACCACGTGACCAGCGACAATGTCATGAACGTGAACAAAACGGTGTCGCCACCTATCGACTAATTACCACCATCTTACTAATACGATTCAGCACAGGCCGACATATATAATTACACTACAGGATTTATGTATCCTAGATGTATCACAACTAATTACGTATTATCAATATCGTTTTTTTTATAGATGTATTTGAGATAAGTTTGTCATGTGTCTAGATCAGTTAATGCGGAGTGAAACATCACAGATTTAACAAGATTGCCACCTAGAGAACCAACTCTAGATGGCAGGTGGACAAGGAAGCCCTTTGGCTTATCGAGAGTCCAATCTATCTATCTAAGTCTACCCCGCCTTTCATAGCTATATGTCTATTTTATTTTTAAACATATTAACACTACTAGCCCCTACACAATCAGCTGTTCCATTCATTTACTGTTCTTTGTGAAAAATGAGAATTTTCTAATATCTACACTGCTTATTTGCTAATGCAACTCCGTCCATGTCCTTTAGACTCTTCCTTAACCGAAAAAAACATACTTCTGTCAATATTATTTCCATACCCATTCAATATTTTAAACAGTTCTATCTGCCCTGCTCTCAATCTCCTGGTTTCTAGTGTTGTTAAACCACATGCCTTTAGACGCATTTCATAACTAATATCCCTGTGGGTTTTTTTTACTTACTTAATCCTCTTCGTGCCCACTGGCATATAAGGCAGAAACAAGGGTCCTGTTTGCAGCTTGCTTTGCAGACTGACACCAACTCCTCAAATGTAGTTGTTCCAGTTCTTTTTCGACTGTCTTCCTCCACGTTATTTTGGTCGTTCACGTTTTCTTTTTCCAACTGGTGTCCATCTTAGTGATGGGTTTTTTAGATATACTGTCATGTTTCTGTCTTAAGACATGGCCAATCCATCTTCATCTTCTTGTGGCGAGATGTTGTTCATAGCATCTTGTCCGGTAGTTCTGAACAGTTGCTTGTTTGAAATTATTTGTGTGCACTTGGTGTGGATGTTAGATAGGTATTTGAGGTCACGTTCCGTTATACGCCAGCATTCTGAGCCACATAAAAGCGTAGAGAGGACACAGCTTTGATATAACTTCAGTTTGGTTCTTCTGGAATACACTGTTGATCTCCAAACAGGTTTCAGTCTGAAGAAAACACCCCTGGCCTTGTTGATGCGATTTTTGATGTCAACATCAAGTTTTTCATTAACTATATAGATTGCTACCGGGCTTCTCTGGTATATTCCCATCACCTTGAATTTCTTTTGGTTGATCTTTATGGATGCTGTCAATGGTTTTTTCAAAGTCTATACAATGTATACACAGTTCTCTCTGCCATTCTGTGCACTGATGGTGTTTCTGAGAGTGAAGATGTGGTCTGTACAGCCTCTTTCTTTTCGGAATTCAGCTTGTTCCTTTCTTAGCACTTTGTCTACTGCCGCTGATAATCGTTTTATAATAATCTTGCAGAACATCTTGCTGGAGACCGACAGTAGGGTAATGCCTCGCCAGTTGTTGCAGTTGGTCAGGTCACCTTTGGGACTTTTCACAATTGTGCCTATTCACCAGTCTTCTGGAATAATTTTTCCTTCCATATTGTGACAAATAAGGGTAAAAGAAGATTGGATGCAAGTTGTCGGTCTGTTTTGAATAATTCTGCGTTTAGCTGGTCATGGCCTGGTGCCTTTCAATTCTTCAGTTCCTTGATAGCTGCAACAATTTCATCCTTAGTGGGTGGCTCTACGTTGATGTTCAGATCATCGGGTGCTTCTTGGATGTGTGGTATATCTGATGGGTTGTCTGTGTTGAACACTTCTTCAATATTTTCTGCCCATCGTATTTCCTTGTTTGTCTCTTATAATTGCGTTGCTACTGTTTGACCCTCCACATGTCTGTTTGGTGATCCTGAAGACGGTGCCTTGTTCCTGGTGTGCTGCAGCTCGCTCTGCCTCAGCAGCCAAGTTGTCCATGTAGACTCTCTTGTCTGTTCTTGCATTCCTTTTGACTCCCTTGTCGGCTTCACTATGGGACTTTGC